>PVKC010036920.1:0-13344 GCA_004027635.1 Crocidura indochinensis
ATTTTTAGCTTTGGTAGTTTCCAGTTACTTAAATTATAGAAGAGAAAAGCTGCAGTTTCACTTAACTTCCCATTTGGCTATGCTGCATCTACCTCACTGATTATGGTAGCAGGGGTGAATGACTCTCTCCATACAAACTGATTCCAAAATGAAATGAGCCTCCAAATCATAGCCTCAGGGCTTTGGAATCTTCTGACACACTGACTGAAATGCAGATTCCAGGACTCTGACCCAGACTGACTTAATCAGAATCTTAAGTATGGGCCCAAAGAAATCTGTACTTTGAATAAGCTTTCCATATAGCCCTGGGGCCCTGAAGTTTAAGAACTCATGCCAAACCTCAAAACAGGGGCAAGTCCAGAGAGTCTTGAACTTTCCTGTCCTTCAAAGAAAAAAAATTAAATCAACAAAAAGGAGCAAAGTAGCTTTGCTTATTTTGCTTATTTGAAACTCCTAAGGAAGTGTGTGTACATGGACTATAGTCAACTGATGTGGCAAAGAGGAAGGGTGGAGAGCTAGTGTAGTTCAATGTAGTTGGTCACCAGAAATCTCAGCCAGCAAGGAGGGAGCCAATCAAAATCTGTAATGGGATAGCTGGGGGATCAGAGATAAAAACCGATAAGAGAAAGTCCAAGAATGTCTCTCACTCCATCTCTCTCCCTCTTACTTGGCCTCTTACATCTCTCACCTTCTCTTACCCCTTTACCTCTCCTCTGCCTTTTCTTACTCTACCACTCCTTCTCCTTCTCTTTCTCCCTTTCCTTTTCCCTTCTTCCTCTTCCTCTCTTCTCATTAAACCTTCCCCCTCTCTTTTTCCTGCCTCTTCAATAGTCTCTAATGCTTTTGTTATAGATAGTTGCTAAAAAAACAAGGTAAGCTAATTATTAAATTGAGAGGATATTGTCCCAAACTTTATTTGTTGTTTTTTAAGGGGCACTCCCACTTCCAGAGGTGCTTAGGCATTACTAAGTGTGGTTCAGGGACCACTTGGGGTGCCAGGGATTGAACCTAGGTGGACTGCCTGCAAGGCAAATACCCTACCCATGGTGTTATTGTTCAGGACCCAATCCTGAACTCCTGACGCTTGTAATTGTTGGTCCCTAAAACTTTGTCTCAAAAGGAGCCCTGCACTCCACTTCAGAGAGGAGCCCAGCTTTGCCATTTCAGAGAGGAGTCCACCCACTCAGCTTCACTCTATGGCTGTGCACATCTACTAGTCAATGATCCCCAGTACAACACAGTAAACAGAACACTACAGACATGACAATGAGAAAACAACGCAGACCAACACTATACATAGAGAATGCACATGGCAGCTCTGATGATCCAAAAAGTGCCAACCACTTATTTTGAATCTCAGAAAAGGAGTTTAGAGAAGAAATATGGAGGATGTTTATAGAACTCAAAGGAAATATGGATCAAGCTGAATGAACCACAAATAATAATCAAAAGTACGTGAAAAGAGAAATGAGAAAACTCCAAACTGAAATAAAAGGACTGAAAAACTTGGTACGTGAACATATAAACCTCAATAGAAAGCCTCTCCAACAGAGTAACAGCAGCTGAAGACCAAATTAGTAAACTGGAAGATGAAATGTATAACAACCACATACAACAGAAGAGATTGGAAAAGAGCCTTAAAGCAATGAGCATATAATAAAAAAAATTCTCTAATAATGTGACTAGATGGAAATAGAAGTTTTTGATAAACTCAACAAAAACAACAAAAGAATCATTGGAGTCCAAGAAACCCAGAAAGAAAATCCCCATGAAAAATCAATAGTCAAGGACAACATTGCAGAGAAACTCCCAGAGATAAAGGAGATACCCAAGGAATACAAAAATACAATACAAAAATCCCTTCCTTTTCTTTTTCTTTTTCTTTTTTTTGATTTTGGGTCACACCCAGCAGGGCTCAGAAGTTACTCCTGGCTCCAGGATCAGAAATCACTCCTGGCAGGCTCGGGGGACCATATGGAATGCCAGGATTTGAACCAATGACCTTCTGCATGAAAGGCTAACGCCTTACCTCCATGCTATCTCTCCGGCCCCCCAAAATCCCATCCTTTCAACTATATTCACTGTAGCACTATTTACCATAGTAAGACTCTGGAAACAACAAAGACGCCCTTCAACATCTAAAAAAACTGTGGTACATATACACAATGGAATATTATGCAGCCATCAGGAGAGATGAAGTCATGAAGTTTTCCTATACATGGATGTATATAGAATCTATCATGCTGAGTGAAATAAGTCAGAGAGAGAGAGAGAGAGAAAGATGTAGAATGGTCTCACTCATCTATGGGTTTTTAAAAAAATGAAAGACATTTTTGCAATAATTTTCAGAGACAAAAGAGAGGAGAGCTGGACGTTCCAGCTCACTTCATGAAGCTCACCACAAAGAGTGATGAGTGCAGCTAGAGAAATAACTACACTGAGAACTATCATAACAATGTGAATGAATGAGGAAAGTGGAAAACCTGTCTAGAGTACAGGCAGGGATGGAGTGGGAAGGAGGAAAATTTGGGACATTGGTGATGGGAATGTTGCACTGGTGATGGGGGGGGTGTTCTTTACATGACTGAAACCCAACCACAATCTGTTTGTAATCAATGTTTTTAAATAAAACATTATTAAGAAAAGAGTGTATGCAAAAATTCCTGAATGCTCAAAAAGTACCAGCAAAAAGAGATCTGAAGAAAAGCACCCCAATATACATCTTAGTCACAATGATAAATCCCACGGATAGGGATAGAATACTGAAAACAGCAATATCGAAAAAGGGAAACTACATTCAATGGAGCATCCTTAAGATTTACAGCAGACCTGTCACAAGAAACTCCAGAAGACAGTGGTGGGATACAGTGACAAAGCTCAATGAAATAAATGCTTCACCTAGAATGTTTCACCTAGCCAGAATCACAGTCAGGTCTGAAAGAAGTATACATAGTTTCATGGATAAACAACAGCTCAGAAACTTTACAGACTCAAAACCAGTCTTAAAAGAAAAGCTGAAGGGTCTGCTTTAACATAAGACACACCAATAGACACACCAAATTTCTACAGAAAGATAACACTAAATCCCATGATAATTATCTCTCTCAATGTCAATGGACTAAATGCACCTGTTAAAAGATACACAGTGGTGAAATGGATCAAAAAATTGAATCCAACATTTTTCTGCCAACAAGAAACACATCTGAATAGTCAGAACAAACATAGACTCAAAGTCAAAGGCTGGAGGAAAAGCATCCAAGAGAACAACTCCCATATAAAAGCTGGAGTGGGAGCCAGTGCTGTGGTGCAAGGGATAAGGTGTCTGTCTGCCTTGCCGGCACTAGCTTTGGACAGACCACAGCTTGATCTCCCAGCAGGAGTAACCCCTGAGAGTCACTGGGTGTGCCCCCCCAAAAGCTAAAGTTGTTATATTAATATCAGATGACACAAACTTAAGACTCAGAAAAGTTATAAAGGACAAAGAAGGATTTTTTGGTACTAATCAAAGGCCATGTGCAACAGGAAGAAATCACGCTATTAAACATATATGCACCCTAAGAGGGACCAGAAAAATATTTAAAATAATTGTTGACAAATCTGGAAGAAGATACAAATAGCAACAAAATAATAGTGGGATAGATACCTCAACACTGCCCTGTCACCCATTGATAAGATAAACCAGAGTGAAACCTAATAAGAATATACTACTTCTAAAAAGAGAAAAGGAAGAAAGTGGCTTCATATATATATATATAGCACTCCATACTCAAAAACCTAATAAGAATATACTACTTCTAAAAAGAGAAAAGGAAGAAAGTGGCTTCATATATATATATATATATATATATATATATATATATATAGCACTCCATACTCAAAAAACTGGTTACATACTCTTAGACAATGCACATGGGTCATTCTCCAGGATAGACTACATGTTGCCCCATAAAACATAACTCCATAAAGTAAATAAGAGGATAGAAATTGTACAGACTACCTTCTCCAATCACAAGGCACTGAAATTAGAAGTGAACTACAAAATGACTCAGAAGAAAAATTTTAACACCTGGTAAATCTTTAGGATTTTCTAAATATAGTAACATGACATTGCAAACAGTGAGAGCTTCACTTCTTTTATTTCTATCTGGATGCCCTTGATATCTTGATATCTATGGCAACTACTTCCAGTACTATGTTAAATAGGAGTGGTCAGAGGGGACAGCCTTGTCTTGTATCAGATTCCAGAGAAAAGGCTTTTTATTTATCTCCACTGAGAATAATATTTACCATTGGCTTGTGGTAGATGGCTTTGACTATATTGAGAAAAGTTCCTTCCACTCCCAACTTGTTGAAAGTTTTTATCATTAATGGGCATTGGACCTTATCAAATGCTTTCTTTGCATCTATTGACATCATAATTGGGTTTTTATTTTTTCTTTTGTTGATATGGTGGAGTTATGATTGATTTCCATATGTTAAACCACCCTTGTATTTCTGGAATGAAACCTAGTCGGTCATGGTATTTGACGTACTTGATGAGATGTTGGATCCTATTTGCTAAGATTTTATAGAAAATTTTTGCATCTATGTTCATCTGGGATATTAGTCTGTAGTTTTCTTTTTTCTTTTTCAGCATCTCTCTATGCTATTGGTATCAGGGTGATGTTAGCTTCATTTGTGAGTGTTTCTGTTTCTTCAATTTCCTGAAAGAGCCTGAAGAGAATTGGTAGTAGATCCTCTTGAAAGGTTTGAAAAAAATGTGTTAGTTAATCCACCTGGGCCTGAGCTTTTGGGAAAGATTTTTGATCACCATTTTAATTTATTCAGTTGTGATTGTTCTGGTTAGATATGCATGCTAGATCATCCTGATTAAACCATGGCAAATTATAACAATCCAAGAGCTTATCCATTTCTTCCAGGTTCTCATGCTTTGTGGCATTGGGTTTCTCAAAGTAGTCTCTGATTACTCTTTGAATCTCTGTATTATCTCTAGTGATCTCTCACTTTTCATTCCTAATCTGGTTTATTAAGTTTTTCTAGCCCTTTGTGAGTTTTGCTAGTGGTTTATCAATCTGGTTGATTTTTTTCTAAAGAACCACCAACTTTTGCTTTAATTGATCTTTTAAATTTTTCTTTGGATTTCCACTGCATTAATTTCTGCTCTAAGCTTTGTTATTTCCCTTTGCTTACCTATTTTTGGTTCATTTTGTTGATCACTTTCTAATTTTATAAACTGTCATTAAGCTATTTATGTAGGCCCGTTCATTCTTCCTGATATGTACTTGCAAAGCTATTAATTTTCTGCTTTGTACTTCTTTTACTGTATTCCACAAATTCTGATAATTTGTGTCTTCATTATTATTTTATTCCAGGAACCTTCTGATTTAATCTCTGACCCACTGGTTGTTCATAGTGAGCTGTTTAATTTCTAAATGTTAAAGTTTTTCTTCTGTGTCCTCTTGTAGCTCACTTTTTTTTGTTTTTTTTTTTTTTTTTTTTTTTTTTTTTTTTTTTTTTTTTTTTTTTTTTTTTTTTTTTTTTTTTTTGTTTGTTTGTTTTTGTTGTTTTGTTTTTTTGCTTTTTGGGCCACTCCCGGCAGTGCTCAGGGGCCTACTCCTGATTATCTGCTCAGAAACCTCTCCTGGCAGGCACGGGGGGTGGGGGGGCATATGGGGCACCGGGATTCAAACAAACCACCTTAGGTCCTGGATCGACTGCTTGCAAGTCAAACGCCGCTGTGCTATCTCTCGGGGCTCCTGTAGTTCACTTCTAATTTCAGTGCATTCTGCTCTGAGAAGATAGTCTGTACAATTTCTATCCGCTTGATTTTATGGGTGTACATTTTTGGACAATCATCTGGTCTTTTCTGGAAAATGACCCATGTGCATCGGAGAAGAATGTATATCTAGTCTTCATGGATGGAGTGCTTCCTCTAAACCTGAATGTGAGTCTGGCTGGGTGAAGTATTCTCGACAAAGCATTCATTTCATTGAGTTTTGTCACTATATTCCACTACTGTCTTCTGGCCTTGAGGGTTTCTTGTGACAGGTCGGCTGTAAATCTTCAGGATGCTCCTTTAAATGCAATTTCCCTTTTTGATCTAGCTACTTTTAGTATTCAATTCCTATGAGGTTTTCATTATTGCTTATCATGTTTTTCAGTCATGCTATTTCAATTTGGTGTTTTGGGATTTCTATTTTCATAACCTCTTTCTTCTTATCTGTGGTCTGTTCAGCTTGATCTAGGCTTTCTGTGAGTTCTATGAACATCCTCCATATTTTTTCTAAACTCCTTATCTGAGAGGCTAAATAGGTGGTTGTCATTTTTCAGGTCATCAGAACTGCCATTTTCATTTTCTATGCATAATGTTGACCTTCATTGCTTCTACAATGTTGTGTTGCTTCCTGCATGTTGTGCTAGGGTTCACTGACTAGAAGAAATACATGTCCATGGAGCTAATTGGAGTGAACGAGCTCTTCTGGCTCCACCCTTCTTCCCAAACTTTAACTTGTATTACAAAGCAATAGTCATTAAACCAGCATGGTATTGGAATAAAGACAGACCCTCAGATCAATGAAATAGATTTGAGTAGTCAGAGAATGCTCCCATACATACAATGAATTAATCTTTGAAAAATGGGCAAGAAACACAAAATGGAGCAATGAAAGACTCTTCCACAAGTGGTGTTGAAAAAATTTGTCAGCCACTTGCAAAAAACGAACTCAGACCACCATCTAACATCATGCACAAAGCCCATTTCAAAATGGATTAAAGACCTTGATATCATATCACAACTATAAGGTATATAGAAGAACACATAGGTAAAACACTCATGACATGAGCCCAAGGCAACTTCAAGGCGGAAACATCAGAGTACAAACAAGGGAAACACAAATAAACAAATGGAACTATATTAAACTGAGATGCTTCTGCACCTCAAAGTAAATAGTGACTAGGATACAAAGGCCACCCACAGAATGGGATTAATTATTCACTCAATACCCATCAGATAAGGAGTTAATATCTAAGATGTACAAGGTACTGACAGAACTGAACAAGAAAAAGAAAACACTGGGGCTGGAGTGTGGTGCAGTGATAGGGTGTTTACCTTGCCTGGTGCTGACAAAGGATGAACCGTGACTCGATCCCCCAGAGTCCCATATGGTTCTCCAAGCCATGAGCTTCACCAAGTGTGCCCCCCTCAAAAAAAGGAAAAAGAAAGAAAAAAATCAAAACCCATCAAAAACGGGAGAATAAATGAACAGACACTTCCTCAAAGAATAAATACAAATGACCAAATGGAACATGAAAAATGCTCCACATCACTAATCATCAGGGAGATGCAAATCAAAACAAAAATGAGTAACCATCTCATGCCACAGAGACTGGAACACATTGAAAAGAACAAGAACAATCAGTACCGGTGGGGATGTGGGGAGAAAGGAACTCTCATTAACTGCTAATGGGAATGCCATCTAGTCCAGCATTTATGGAAAACAATATAGAGATATCTCAAAAAACTGGAAGTTGTGCTCCCATATGATCCAGTTATACCAATCCTAAGGATATATCCTAGCAACAACAACAACAAAACACAATACAAAAATGCCTCCTACACACCTATATTCATTGTGGCACTGTTTACAATAGCCAGAATCTGAAACCCAGATGCCTGACAACAGGTAAGTGGTTAAAGAAACTGTGGTACATGTACACAATGGAATACTATGCAGCCATCAGGAAATGAAGTCATGAAATTTTTTCTTTACATGGATGGACATGGAAAGTATTATGCTGAGTGAAATAAGTCAGAGGGAAAGAGATAGACACAGAGTAGTCTCACTCATCTGTGGGATTTAAGAAAAATAAAATATAGTATTTTAATAATACTCAGAGGCAATAGGATGAGGGCCAAATGGACCAACTTACGGTATTAAGCTTACCTCAAACAGTAGTGAGTGCAGTTAGAGAAATAAATACAGTAACAACTATTATGGCAATGGTAGTGAGTAAGAGAAATAGAATGCCTGACTCCAATGCAGGCAGGGGGTGAGGGAGGAAAAAGATGGGAGGCATTGATGGTGGCAAGGTTCCACTGATGAAAGGGGTGTTCTTTTTTGATAACTGAAACACAACTACTAACATGTTTGTAATCATGGTGTTAAAATAAATATATTATAAAAAATTGCTGTTTCTTCTTTTTTTGGTTTTTGGGCCACACCCAGTGACGCTCAGGGGTTACTACTGGTTATACGCTCAGAAGTCGCTCCTGGCCTGGGGGACCATATGGGGCACGGGGGATCGAACCGCGGTCCAAGGCTAGCGCGGTAAGGCAGGCACCTTACCTCCAGCGCCACCGCCCGGCCCTGTTGTTTCTTCTTACGATTCTCTTTTCAGTATGAATAAATTCCACGTTGGTGACCTTTATTTTTGTACTGCCTTTTGTTTGTTTGGTTGGTTGGTTGGTTGGTTTGGTTTGGTTTTTGGCTTTGGGTCACACCCGGCAGAGCTCAGGGGCTACTCCTGGCTCTATGCTCAAAAATTGCTTCTGGCAGGCTTGGGGGACCTTATGCAAGGATTTGAACCACCATCCTTCTGCATGCAAGGCAAATGCCTTACCGCTGTGCTATCTCTCTGGCCCCTTTTCATCTTTTTGTTTTTGTTTTTGCACTGCTTTTAAAGAGAGACCCCTTAGTCACAGAGAGATTGGAAAGCTGGAAGACATGCAGGACATAAACAGAAGTCTGGGGTCAATCTTCAGCTTATGAAGCACTGTCTGCTGTGACCTGAGGAGTTCCAGTATCCTTGGGGAACCTGCAACCTGAAAAAAAATCCCCCAAAGAGTCCCTCAAAGTACAATTTCTGTGTGAAACTACTACCTGGCTCAGCCTTGCAAACCCAGATCTGCCAATCTTTGCACCTGCGCTCTTAAAGTAATGTTAAGAAGTCAATATGCTACCTAGCCCCACTACTCCCACTGGTATGCAGTGGACACACCTCCAATCCCTCCCTGTATACTTGGAATTCTCACAAGGCTTCATGCCAATTATATCTCTACAAAACTGGGAAAGCTAACCCAAGATAATTTCTACCAGGATATTCACCACACTGAGAAACTGTTCATGTTTTTATCATGGGCAACTATGTGACTTCTTACCCACACTCAAATCTTCAGAGGTTCCCTCAGGTCTGGCACATCCATGAGATGCTTAAGAAAATAACGGAGAAGCAAATATATCAATGGTTGTGTGTGACTACCAACCATGAAATGAAGCAGGAGTCAGTTTGTCATTCTTTACAGATCTTGCCTTTATTTTCAGAGTTCAAGTTACAGACTATTCACATTGTTTGTGTTCAACTGGGATGGGGGAAATATCCCTAAAAAATCTTCCAGTTACTGAGGCCAGAGCAATATTTTAGCAGGTAGGGACTTGCCTTGCATGTTGCCAACCCAAATTGATCACTAGCATCCCATATGCTCCTGTGAGCACCATCAGGAATGATTCCTGAGTGCAAAGTCAAAAGGAACCCTTAAGCACTGGCAGTGTAACCCAAAACCAAAATAAAATAAAATAGAATCTTCCAGTGACTAAATTCAGATGAAAAACTGAAGCAAGTACGAAGTCACTATGGAGACCAAGCAGACATTTCATTACAGGTAGAATATCTTGTTAAATCAAAACAAACAGTACAAATATCAAAACCTCAAACATACGTACAAACCACCATAAAAACTACTCTTCTCTCTGTGTCCCTCCTCCTACTCTTGTCCAATTATCTTTGGTATTTTAGCTGGGGAATAAATAAAACTGTAATTACATATGTCTTGTCTATTTTATGACATGTCTGAGTGGATCTTGAGAATGTATGGAGTACCATTCTCAGTTTTCTGCCAAACACAGAGAACCAGAAGTCAGAGATACATGTTGCTTAAAAAGTGAAAACACAGTTCTGAATTATAATAAAAATATTAAGTAAAAGCTAGATAGATAGTACAGTGGGTAAGGCACTTGCCTTGAAGGAGGCTAAGCTTTTTATCTCTGACTCTCCAAATGGTCTCCCCAAGTTCACCAAGAGTGGTTCCTGAGCACAGAGCCAGGAGTAAGCTCTGAGCACTGATGGGTGTGGCCAATCAAACACATAAGCAAAACAGTAAGGATTGTATTAAAAAAAACTTGGCAGTCATACTCACACTAGCATTCTTCAGCTCATATTTTTAATATTTTAAGAAGAAAATCTTTATGAGGAAAGGGATTTCTTTATAGAAATTAACCACACTGTTAGGTGTGACCACATTGACTTTCAATAAAACTTCTGAAGATGGATGCTGCTTTGTTCTTACAGAAGGAAATGAGAATTAGTGTGTCCCTGAGAAGCATGAAACAGGGTTGATTTTGCTCCCTGATTTTTTCAGCGTGCTGTGTTTTTTGCTCTTTCTATTTGTTCTACATATCCCTGTGTGCTTCTTGCTCTTTCTATTCTTTCTACCTATCCCTTGGGGATACCTGTCACTTGGGGGTATAGTCACCTATCCCTACCCCAACATGCTGCTGTTCCAAGTTTGAATGATGAGCTTTCTGTAAAATGTACTTCTTTTCTTCTCCACCCAAGAAAAGGCAGATATACAACATTTTGCATACAACTAGTGTTGTATACTTCAAGAACCTTTCATGCTACTTGAGGTGTCTGCTGAAGATTCTGGGACAAGAACTCCAGCCCCAGGAGCCATCCTTTGAGAAAGGTCAGGCTAAGCCAGGAGTTTGATACCTGTGAAGTGAGAATCTTTGAGAGCATTGCACAATGGACACAAAGCAAAGGGAAATTGTCAACGTGACCAAAGAGCTGTTTAGAGGATGAATTTCCAAAGGCATTGATTTCTGAATGTTGAGTCCAGTCACTATTAAAAGTAGGGATCTGGGAGGTTGTGCCAGACATGACGGGACATTTATTTTACACATAGATCTCTAACAACGGATCTTTTCCAAAGAGTTTCAATCATTCTTCTACTAATCCTATAGGTTGTTTGAAGTGTAAAGTGTCAGGTTAATGGATAAATAAATCTCATTGAAAAGAAAACACACACTTCTCCACATCACAAATGTATTAAAAAACAGACCCTGTCCTTAAAGGTGCATTTCACATGACCTATGTTCATCCAGCTAAGGCAAATTTACATGTTCACTTTACATCTTTTGCATTATTAATATACATGTATTAGGAAGATGATCACACTGGTGAGGCACCTGCTGGGGAAAGGCAAGCTCCTTCCCAGCTGCATTATCTTTTCTTCACATGCACAAATACAATTCTAATCATCAGAGGGAAAAACCTGAGAGGGATGTGAAGGAAATAAAGGATGCCATCTTAATGCCATGTAAGACTATTCACTCTGAATTGTTGAAACCCATCTTTTAAGAGTCCATTCAACAACTGCAAGTGCTTATTTCTTGGATTGCTTACAATCTTCCGGCAGTTTTGAGGAATGGCAGAGTCAAGAGGCTACCTTGTGGGCACTGTTAGGCTAGTGGTATATTTTGTTGATGTGATGGTCCACACTGCTGTAAGAGATTCTCTGAGAATCTTGCCAGGCTAGAAAAAGGAGCCATGCTTGGGTTTTTTCTTTAACTTAACACTTTGATGCTGGGACTGCAATTCGTGTTAATGAAAGCCACATCGGAGAGTGAACCATCACGGTATGCATGAACATCAATGTATTCAGCAGAGGAATATTTTTTTTAAAGAATAGAGTGTTTAAGGCAACAATTGCGCTGAAATAAAAGACCTGAACCCCTGAGGGACAATGTTAGGGAACCCCAAATTGCATCTTTCCCAAGTCTTAACACTAGATGACAGCATGTTCGTTCTGTTCAATGTTGCTCATGAGATCTTTGGTATCGCTGGTTCCAGGGCTTGATCTGCTGTTGAAATAGAGCGTATTCTCAAAAGTGTCCTCCCGGGGAATGTGGACGCGCCTTTTCTTGAGAAAGTAATATGCAGCCAGACCAGCCGCGATCACAATCAGGAGCACAAGGATCACCACACCCGCTGTGCCGGAAGACCTTTTGGAAGGTTCCATCTTCTGTGGATCAGCTGCAAACACACAGAACCAACCATAATGGGGGAATATTTAGGGAAAGAGAATGGAAGAGCGTGATGAAGAAAAAGGGAACATTCCTCGTGAGATGCCTTAAGGGGTATGAATATTCTTTCTAGTAACATTGAGCAAACAAGAAAAACTGAATAGGAAAATGTTGAGTGCTGTGAATATCAAGGGTCATTTGAAATGTCACCATGATCATTTGGGAGTAAGGATATTTCACCAATCTTGTGATGTGGAGCTAGTTTTCAAACTTTTAAAGTATTTATTCTAGTTTTAAAATGGGGTTGGCTTGATAACACTATAGGTCGGGTGTTTACCTTGCACAGGATCGAACTAGGTTCAAACACCAGCATCCCACACAGTCCCCTGAGCCCTGTCAGGAGTGATCCATGAGTGTAGAGTCAGGATTAAGCCTTAAGCACTGCCAGATGTGACCCAAACCCTCCCCAGTGAAAAATTCAAAACTAAAAATAATGTCAGCCTCAACAAATGTAGGGTTGCTTACAAAAGTGCTAAATAAAGAGGGATGTGGGGGTGAGGGGGTGGAAGGGTGTGTGGAGAAACACATATATGAACAATGATGATGATCAAACACTTGTGAAAAATTTACGAAAAAGACAAACTAAAAGGTGTGGACTCCTAGATTTCATTAGTAAGTTATGACCATGAAATTGATAAGGCAGGGGGCCGGGCGGTGGCGCTGGAGATAAGGTGCCTGCACTAACCTAGGACGGACCACGGTTCCATCCCCCGGTTCCCCATATGGTCCCCTGTGCCTGCCAGGAGCGACTTCTGAGCAAATAGCCAGGAGTAACCCTTGAGCGCCACCGGGTGTGGCCCCCCCCCCAAAAAAAAAGAAATTGATAAGGCAGGCAAACAAGAAATCTCACTTTCTTTTTGTAGGGGATTTATTTTTTTAAATTGTGTTTGGGCCACACCCAGTTGCTCAGGACTTACTCCTGGCTCTGTTCAGGGATCACTCCCTGTAGTGCTTGTGGATCAAACCAGGGTGGATGCATACAAGGCAAAGGTTTTTCCATAATACTCTCTTATGCTTTACCCTTAACACTCTCTCTTATGCCACTTAATTGGTGTTTTGTTTTGTTTTGTTTTGTTTGGGGGGTCACACCTGGCAGCACTCAGGAGTTCCTTATGGTTCTACACTCAAAAATCACTCCTGGCAGGCTTGGGGGACCATATGGGATGCCAAGATTCAAACCACCATCCTTCTGCATGTAACGCAA
>PVKC010036921.1:0-12907 GCA_004027635.1 Crocidura indochinensis
CCGAGCTCCAGTCTGGATCCGAGGAAGGCTCCGTTCTGAGCTTCAGTGCGGGAATCACCACCGGCGCCTGCGGGGCGCGGTGCAAGCCAGAGGCTGCCCGGGTGCGCGGCGGGCGCCACTGCATCTGCATTTTTGTTTGACAGTCAATATACCCTGTCAGAGAGTCGCCCAAAAATAAGGGCTCCAGGAGGCGGCAGTGCCTTGGAACTCGTGATGGATGGGAGAGCAAATGAAGCAAAACCAAGGGTTGGGAGGGAGGGGGCAGTGGGATGGAGCTGGGGAGGGCGAGTGAGTGCTTAAGAGCTTCGGGTTCCTGGAAACTTGCTTTCCTGCCCCCTTCAATACAGTGAGAGCTAAGCGACCAGGGAATGGCCGGGCTGCCTGCAGCGCCGTGTCTGAACAATCTATGTGAAACGAGCCCTCATTTGACCACCTCTCAGGGGGCAAGAGCTTGTTGCTCATCGCTTTAAGCGTCTATAAGGAGGGTCTCCTTAGCCCAACCCAGCATCTCAATACTGATGGGAGCTCCCAGTCCCCATCCTGTAATTCCCACTTAGGGACAGCTGCCTGGAGTCACCAAGACCAGTCCTGGTGAAGGACTAATAGACAGCACTAGGTCCCCTGTGGTGCACTTACCCCCAGGTAGGTAGCAGCTTCTGGTACCCAAAACTGCTCTAATACCATCTCTCTCAGTTGCTCTTGCCCTTACCCTTTTTTTCTCTCTCTCTCTTTTCACTTCACAGTTCTTTTTTTTTTTTGCCCCCCCCCCGCCCCTTACTAGTTTAATTTTATAAGTGAGATCTCAGTACCAGCCATCATAGGCAGAGCGAGGTCTGGTGTGAAAATTACAAGAGTTCTGGATTCCATCTTACAGCACTCTTGAGAGGACATTAAAACTTCTATTATTTTGTCACTTTGCATTAGTTAGTTCTCCAGTGGCAAGAACTTTTGTTTGCTCATGTTTTGCATTATAATACTTTAAAAAATTATGAGACATTGCCAAAGTTTGCATTCATACATTTCATTGATTGCATCAATGATGATGGAGGCGTGAGGTGCTGGGATCTTAGGGTGAGTATGGTAGAAAAAAAATGTGTGTGTACTTTCAATGATGGGGCTCTGGTACAGACAGACAGCACTGAAGTCCAAACCCAGACGTCAGAGTCAGAATTCATGGCCTAGATCAGTTCTGGCTGATCTTACATTCAGAATGGACATCCAAGGTACTGTCCCTTCTGGCAATTGTATGAGGTTGAAAACAAATTTTAAAGGTGACTGTGGTTTTTATAATGCTTTCTTCAACCCCCCCAAAAAAGTCATACATAAGTTGTCAAGGCTACATTAGAAACTTTAAAAGTTGTTACTGTAAGTTTTCAGTCAACATAGAAATTATATAAATAATACCATAACATTGGGTGACACGTGATTTGCCGGGCTATTTTGCAGAGCTCATTGTTTCTCGTGCATCCTCATTGACTTCATTTTCCATTAAAAAATAAACAACAACAGCAGAGGTTTTGCTCACGTGGTGAACATCACTGCAGGTAAACAAAGTAACTAGAAAGCTAATGCTGACTTGTGGTGCCTCAGAACTTAGGGATTGACAGAATCCTAGCTGGGCACAGAGAACACTGTGACTCAGACCATCACAGAGGGTGCACACACCCTGCACACAGTCAGGGACCAGGGAATCCATTAGGTGCATCTGATCTGCCATTTGCAGACCTTTCATTTGTGTATATTTGTGTGTGTGTGTGTGTGTGTGTGTGTGTGTGTGTGTGTGTGTGTGTGTGTGTTTGGGCCACACTTGGTAATGCTTGGGGCTAATTCTGGCTCTGTGCTCAGGAATCACTCATGGCATTGCTTAGGAACTATAAGCAGGCAAGGGATCAAACCAATGTGAGCACATACAAGGCAGTGCTATTACCGTCCTATCTCCCTGGTCCCATTTACAGATCTTTTAAACTCTTTTTTTCATATTTCTCATAGTGGGACACACTAGGTGGTGCTCAGGACTTATCCTCAATCAGGATTTACTCCTGGCTCCTGCACTCAGGAATTACTACTGTCAGTGCTGAGAGGACCATATGGGATGTCAAGAATTAAAATCAGGTCAGCCACATGCAAGGCAAGCACCCTATCTACTGTACTATCTCTCTGGCCCCAGAAACAATTCTTTCAATAGAAGCCGAGTGCTTCCTTCACTAATGGTTGAAAGTGCAGAAACCTCAAAAGAAAAATGCTCTTTCTAAGCATTTACTTCCATAGAGAGGCCACAAATACATGCCTTGAATGTAATAAGCTGCAGTTCACAGCTTATTATGTAGAAGTTTTTCTTTTTCTTTTTAAAATAGGAAAAAAATCTGTGCATTATTAACCCAGCATAACTATTGATCTGTGTTATGGCTCTGTGTTTTATATGACATGCTGGTTGGTACCTGAAATGGTGACCAAGGACAGAGAGTCCTCAACCTTGCATTCAATTTTCTAGGTTGCATGCAGCTCAAATGGGGTTGGCAAGCCTGCGTTTCCCTTTGTGAAAACATGTTTTGCCCTTTGTCCTTTTCTGAGAATGTGGATGGTATTTTAGGACCTAAGGCTATTGCTGAGTTATAATCAAAATTCACTTACTGAGCAGAGAAAATCATGTGTTTACCATGCTTCTATAGGTCACCTTCATCCTCAATCTTATTATGGTGATTACTTAGTAACCTGGGATTCCTCCAAGCAGGCTGGTGCCTTTCTTTCTAAATGGGAGGCAGAGAAGCGTTCAGGGGAGTGCAGGTCCACTTAAAACCATCTCCCTTCTTTAAGCCCACGCTAATTAAATGGGGCGTTTCAAGGAGTTGACCTGGAAACAGGAGGTTCCCACATTCAACAAGGGCTAGCTAGGCATGGGGGAGAATCCAGAGCAGAGTCCTCTAGGTGGTGTGCAAAGGACATTCAGCACTTTCCCTCTGTCTTTGTAGGTTTGGTTCTCTGAAAATATTAGGGTTCCTGATGTTGGTCCCTACCTCTCCTCCCCAACCCACAAAAAGTGATCACCAGAGAGAGACACTGTTCTTGGCCCCCTGCCCTCTGCATCTTCATTCCCAGAGCTTCCTGAAACATGGCCAGCAAGCTTAAGGGTGGTGCTGAGCAGGCTGCTGCTCCTGGTCCTGATTCAGCACTGCCTTCTCCTTCAGAGCTTTCACTTGGTTCAAGACCAAGAAAGTGTCTCCCTCTGATTTCTGGCTTCTCTCTTCTTGGCTTCAGCTGTTCTGTAATGTCCTGCCCCAGGCAGTCCACCCCTCTTCTGCCCCATCTCCAGAAAGACCCACTTAGCACTAGACCTCTCCAGGGAAGGGTCTAGGGGGCCTAACACATACCCTCCCCCAAGTCCATCCTCTGCACCTGTCCAGCAGACTGCGGCTAAGCTGAGGCTGGCTGAATCATTTCCCCTCTCAACCGCAACTTGGATGAACCAGTTTCTAAAGACAATTAGCAAAAACACTTGCTGGCAGACTTCCTCTGGCTTCTTGCCAGTGCCAGTGCCATTGGTAAGACCCCTATGTTCTCCCCCAGGCATCCAGACTCAAGAGTTTAATGTCCCTAGATTTCCTGCAGGCGCCCCACACCTCTGCAATGAACTCCATAGTGGTGTATTCTGTTAGCTTGGGTTTTCAGACAGAAACACACACACACACACACACACACACACACACACACACACACACACACACGATAGGAATAAAATGGTTTTAATTTTAAAAGTCTCTCATAGATTCTAAATATAAAGTCAGGGTATTTTAGTACCATTACATAAAGCATCTACATGTTTTTAATTCTAAGACTGACCTGTGTAAATGAGTGTTGAGGTGGGGTTGGTGGCACTCACTGGGGGAGAAGAGTGAGGATAGGTACACCATCAAAAGGAACAGGAGGGACAGACTAGTGGCCAAACCAAATGTCACCCCTTCTTTTCAGGGGATAATCCTTAGAAAATTCTATGGTGGAAGCTGGCAGAGCTGATAGCCCGGTAGCTTGGGATTGTTGTTAACTCCTCCAAAGGTTGCCCAGCAGGTACTAAACAAGAGCTACTGACCCTTCCTTTGTTTTTAGAGATTTAGAGGTGGCCCTGATTTATTTTGATTTTAAAGCTGGTAAGGCCTTTAACATGATCTTTGAAGAGCTCTGACATAGCCACTCTGAGGGTCTTAGTGACAGTGCTCTCTAAGTTTCCACCATTTTCCTTTAGCTGCCCAGGCCTTTCTGCATAGCTGTGTGGCACCTCAGAATGGGAGAGAATAAAAAGGGAGGAGGTGATATGGTGGCATTTGCTCTGTGAGCTTTATTGTAAAGACTCTCCCTAGCAGCTCTTCCTGTCCCACCTGGGTTTTCTGGGAACGCTGACTTGCTATTGGCCCTGGAGCAGTCAAGCAGCTTTTCTGGTTAATGGTGATTGCAAATGAGACTCCAGAGTCACATAGTGGAGGTCTGAGCAGTTGCAGAGGCAGGTTGCTGTGCATTGGGAAGACTGGGGCTAGTATGGAAAGGAGAGCTGATTCCTTCTATTCTGTACTGGGCCAACAGCCCAACATGCTTCCACTCCCAATCCCAACCACATTCTTTGGACCTCCCTAATCCACACTCTTTTTAGCTGTGGGAACTGTTGGGGAATAAAGAGGGGGGAAGATGGATATGGGAAAGCTTTCTTTGATATACACAGAGGTCAGACTTATTTGGATGGCTTCCCTGGGGAAAGGCAGACTATTTCTCTTCCAATTAACAACCCTTACAAAAGAAAAAAAAATTGTCGAGGTAAAGCATTTTACCTGTAGCAAAATCACCTTGATTCAATTAGTGCTGCTTCTCAAAAAGTTCTCTCTGGAGGATAGACAATACTGATGAAAGGTGGTGAGATAAACAGATTTGACTAATAGTCAGAGACAGACAGATTTGACCAACTGGGATCTTTACTGGAGGTGCTCCCAGGTGGTGTCTGACAGTCTCCACATTGCCTCCTTCTTTTTCTATTTATCTTTCCCTGGTGAAATTAAATTGGGAAGTTCACCTGAATAATCCAGAAACAGCTCTTCTCTCAAAAGTCTTCACTTAAATCACCTTTTGGTCAAAGAGTTCTTACTCTTTGACCATACAGATAAGGTCATCTTTACAAGACTGAAGAATTAGGAACTGAACATTTATTTTGCTGATGATCCTTCAGTTCACTATGGGATTTCTATGAAGTCAATCCATTTAGTTGTATAATTGGGACTGGTGGTCTCATTATAATATAGAGATTCCCCTAACTACCTTCACACTAGCTCACATTGGTGCATGTTTTGGAGCAGACAATAGCAGGAACCTTAGTAAGTCGAACCTGACATGTCCCTCCTCCATAAATTAGCCATCTACCAGTCCCACAAACATCATTCCTTTTTCTTTGGTCAAATTCTCCTAAAAACAATACAATTAACCTGCATTTATCTCCATTATAGTTTAAAATCAAATAAAGTATAGAGCATTTATTTTTGGTTCTTGGCCCTTATTTTATGAACCCAACAGATCCTTAGGGGAGAAGTAGACGATGGGTATTATTAGAAGGAAACACTGATGTTTCCAAGGATATAGGCCTGAATTCAAGTCCTACAGTACCCCTTGATCTATGTGACATGGAGGAAATGACCTAACATCTCAGAGGCTACATTTCCTCCTCTCTAGCAAAGGAATAAAAAGCTTGACTTTTCTGGTGGCTGTTTGTACTGAGGAGCTCAGAAAAAGGACAAAGAGATAGCTCAAGGCAAACAAAGTAAATGCCTTGCAGGTGCAAGGACCCAAGTTTAATCCCAGCACTGTGTGACCACTGTGAGCCACCAAGTATGGTGAAAACTGCCACGGTAACCCTGGTGCTACCCTGCACTGGGCCTGAGCTGCAGGACTTTAACAGGATGGAACGTTGAACTGCTGGCCAGGATGACTGAGTATAAACACAAGTAACCACTCAGTTTCCCTGAACATTGCTTGGGACCTCACATCCCACCAGTACCCACTGAAAAAGATGAGCTCTTGGAACGGACTGTTCACTAGAGAAGAGAGGCTGTCACTATCAGCACACTCAGGTCATTACAGTCATTACATGAAGCTTCCAAGCTGTGGCAAGGCTGCCTGCAATCCCACATATCTGTCTTTCTCTTCCTCCTCTCTGTGCTTGCTGTTTTTGAGTATTTGAGAATTGCCCTTGGTCTTGGAGAAAATTTTTGAATAGAACAATTTTTGGCCTTCCATAAAGTCAATTTTGTCCTTACGGCTTAGCTTCAAAGAAAACATTGACAACTGCTTAGGTTCTGAGTATAGGAGACCTGTGGGGAGGGGGCTGGACTGGGGACCTGTGGGGAGGGGGCGGACTGGGGAAGGGATATTGCAATACCAGGATCAAATGAGCTGGGTCCCATGTTACCCAGGAGCCAGGAACCATGCAGATCTGTCCTGTTCCCCATTCATCCCACAGTTGGATCATCACTGGTGGTCATGACTGCCTGACTCCTTTCTACATGCATCTACTGAGCAAACCCAAGGCAATTGGCTGTCTGAGAGCATTTCATGTAGAGGATGTGCTTCCCTCTCAACAGGGTAGGGAGAAAGGGAGGGACAGGTAACCACTTGAGGCTTGAGCCCCTGAAACTGATGACATTGGAGATAGATGTTCACACCTTTCCCAGCAAGATGGGATCCCTGTATCCCAACATCTTCAGTCATTTCTGAGTGACCACAGACCTGAGACCCACCTGAGTTTCCACATACACACAAACACATGATAGAAATTCTGAGAGGCTGACCCATTTATACCCCAAGTGTTCTTTGCAGAGCTGTGCAAACCACAGAGCCCAGTAGATAGAGGACTTGTCTTCAGAGTTGTGATAGAAAGACGTGAAATGAGTATTACTTCCACTACCTCTATGTCTAACACCCTCCTAGGAGTAAAGAAAAGTGGTAAGAGTGGTCTGGGGGGATAAAAAGAGTAACATATGAGGCTGAAGCGGTGACGCAAGCAGCAAGGCGTTTGCCTTGCACGCTCTAACCTATGACGAACCTCAGTTCGATCCCACAGTGTCCCATATGGTCCCCCAAGCCAGGAGTAATTACTGTGTGCATAGCCAGGACTACCCCTAGCATCACTTGGTGTGGCCCCCCAAAAAACCCGGAAAAATAATGTTTTAAAAAAGAGAGTTTCATTTGAGTCTTCTAGGGAGGGGTTTGGAGTCATGTGGCATGGTTTGAAACCAATATGTTGTTTTCCTTGAGTCAATCTTTCTGTCCTCTCTATTCTTGTGTTTCTCTACCTTTGAAGAAGTAATTGGGAAGATAAAGTGTATGATTGGCTCTGCCAAGAACCTGGCCCTAAACATTCTCAGTAAACAGTACCTATAATTATATGATTCAGCACTCCCCCACATGTTACCTCCTGCCAAGGAGTAACCCAGAGAGGCTCTTTTGCCTTATTCATATGTATGATCAACTTTTTTCTAGACACCATGTCTGTATGTGTGCCCAACTTTCAGGCTTGACAATGGAGGTAGGAGAGAAGAGTCAACACCTGTGTGCTGAGTGATCCAGATATCAAGCAGTCACCTCCTGCTAAAGAAATTCAAGCCATGCTTACCTACCAGGTTCTGGTCTCACAGGTGCAGCCCAAAGAAATGAAGCATCTTTGGGACAATTGAGGTGGGACAATTGAGACCCACACATCTGTTCTGGATGTCAGACTACAACAGTGCTGGGCAATGCTTTCAGACTTGAGTCATTAAAACCCTGCCATGGTTTGAGTGCCTCTAGTCACAATGTGCACTCAGTGACACTGTTACTTGAATGTCAAGGAGAGGCACCAAGTGAAGTCCCAAAGCCCTAGTACAAGACTCAAGTAGCAGAGTCGGATCAAGTTCTGCTACCAAAGGCTTATTTCCAACTTGACTGCATCCCCAGAAAACAGAAAACAGATCTGAAATCAACCTAATGTTTCCTGCTGAAGAGCATTGTCCTCATGCACCGTTCAGAATCAGAGTTTAACTGGAAATGTCAGTCTCGCGAGATGCTGTCTCTTAATCATTTCTTGGTCCTTTCATGTATTTTTAATCGGGCATCCATAATGAGGAAGAAGGAGCCTCTGTATGCTGCTGGGCTATCTCTGGCAGTGGCATCAGGAACTCTAGTCCATGGTGAGGCAAGGACTCCCAGGGAACCACGGGGTGCCTTTAGGGAGAAGCCAGACTGCATTTGGAGAAGGAAGACGGGGTTAGCTCCTCATTAGGAAGACCCCATGGAGATGGAACCAAATTTAGATTAATAACAGATTTTACAGAAGACTGGCCTGCAAGTCTAACCATCTGCATAGCTTTATTGCCAGAAATGATGGCCCCCTCAATTCCAACTCCTGTGGCCTCACAAAGGATGAGTTGGGAAGCCTGAGGCCAATAGCGACACAGAACTCCATATAATGGCTTGGACTGTGACTCAGGTTCCATTTCAATACACTCCAGCAGGCTAGCTTTCCAGGAGTCCTCGCACAAGCATTTCCTCCTGAACCATTTATGCATATGAGAGGTGATAATATTAACAATTGCAGAATGGTGACTCTAGCAGTCACACCTCTTCTGGGAACTGGATTCAAGATTCATTCAGCATTCTGGTCTCCATAGGAAGCTGAATATTATTCTGGCTCTCCATTATAAGGCATATCAAAGCAGAAGGACAAGAGGTGGGGACTTCCTGAGTTCACAAAGCTTTTTGTGATAGAGCCTTTTAAAATGAAAAGCCTGTGCTTTGAGTCCTTCTTGATGAGTCCTCCCCTACTGTTCTCTGTTCAAGACTCACCGCTTAATCATCAGACTTGGCCACAGGAGTGATATGGAATGTGCTGATTTCTCTTTAAAATATTGTGAGCTATAGGACACAAGAGAGAGTGTAGGGAGGGAAGGAGCCTGTGCATGGCACTATTTTGATCCCCAGCATTGCCATATGGTCTCCCCCAAAGCCCCACCAGGAATGATCCGTGAACACAGAGCCAGGAGTAAGCCATGAAGCTCATGGGTGAGGTCCCAAAGCAAGCAAACAAATAAAATATTAAGCCAGCTTCTATCTTGGTCACGTGTGTGTTTTGTGTGTGCAAGCATGCATTTGTGTGTGTGTGTGTGTGTGTGTGAAATCCACCCAGAGGGGCCCGGGAGATAGCATGGAGGTAAGGCGTTTGCTTTTCATGCAAAAGGTCATCGGTTCGAATCCCGGTGCCCCATATGGTCCCCCGTGCCTGCCAGGAGCAATTTCTGAGCATGGAGCCAAGAGTAACCCCTGAGCACTGCCGGGTGTGACCCAAAAAAACCAAAAAAAAAAAAAAAAAAAAAAAGAAAATGTTAGAAATCCACCCAGAAATGCTCCAACTCCTGGTGGATAAACCTTGGAGACATTCTCTGGGCTTCTCTGGTCTGGTCCAGCTAAGGGGCCTTTGTGATTTTGAGGACTTGCTCACTTCAGAAAGCTTCCTGGAATCACCTCTCCAACAAATTATTGTCTCCTCCAAGTCCTGATCTCAGACTCTACTCTGAAGAAACCTAGAATGTAAGAAAACCTATGTTTATCTACTTGGTGTAAGTAGCTAACGTTTACTGAATACTTATTAAATACCAAACACTGTGCTGAATGATTGACCTGTATTACTTTTTTTGTGTGTGTGGTTTTTGGGTCACACCCGGCAGTGCTCAGGGGTTATTCCTGACTCCTTGCTCAGAAATTGCTCCTGGCAGGCACGGGGGACCATACGGGGCACCGGGATTTGAACCGATGACCTTCTGCATGAAAGGCAAACGCCTTACCTCCATGCTATCTCTCCGGCCCCTGTATTACTTTTTTTAAAGCCTCAGAAAGATGCCATCATTCTTGCCCCAGTTCATGCAGAAGGAAGCTGAGATGCAGAGGTGAAGGAATTTTTTCAAAGATGACTCATTTTTGCTGAAACTAGTATGAACTGCCAAATCTGGGACTGATGATTGTCTTGGTTTCCTCTTGACATGGGAGTTAGTTGTTCACGTCAAAAATACACTCTCTAAGCACAAGGATCACCAAAAACAAGCTGCCTCTTAAAAAGAAAGAATTCATTGTATCCCCAAAGAAAAATGTCCTCAAAAGAAGGTGGGGGCTAAGGCACTTGTCTCGACACAGCCAACCACAGTTTGATCCTGGTAGCACTCTTGGTCCCTTAAGCACTGCCAAGAAAGTTTCCTGCACACAGAGTCAGGAATAATTGCTGAGTCTGGCCCCAAAAGAAATAGAGAGAAAAACAGGAAGATTGGCGCCAGCCATGTCATACCTGCTCTCTCAAAGATTTTCCAGACCTCAGGAAGTTCCTTTCTTATTAGCAGCCATATTTTATTTTTCACTTAATTTTTTTTTACTGAAAATCAAAGACTATTTCATGACTATTTCCTACCTAATTTAATTCTCTCTCTACCTTGAATGTTCTGAAAATTCTCTCTTGGTGCCCCTGAAATATTTCCTCCATCAGGAACAGCTATAGGAAGACCTGGGGGGTAGACAAGAAGTGTGGGAAGGAACTGGAAGGAGGTGAGGCAGCATGCTTCCAGTGGGGAAGCTGAAGAAATGTGGGACCACACTGATACTGATTTTGGGGAATAGGTGGCAAATATACACCAGGGATCCTGGAGGAGACATCACCAAATCAAACCCCGAGTCAACCTCAGCCCTTATTGCCCTTGAAAAGGGGAAATATCTCCCTTAATGGAATGAGTTAAAGGGATGATGTTAAAGGTCTTGATCCCCAGTATCCCATGTTGTCTGTAGTCCTAGACACCATTGGGTGACTGCTGGAGCCAGACCCACCCCCCTGCCCCTAGACCCACTTTGCCTCCCAAAAGCACATTGAGAACTCTTCATGAAAGCCAACATATACATCTGTTTATGGTAATTAAATAAATGCCAGCTGGACCCGTTTCAGCGTGATGACTGAAGCAAGTGCCAGGGACACGAGGCTCTCCAAGAATCTTTGAGAAATTAGAGGTGGGAAGGAGAGCTCCAGGCACTTACCACCCGTCCTTGGAAACACTTGGCTGTGAAGTTTTTCTCAGAACTTACAGGCCAGACTTTTTACTGCAGCTTGTCTCATGGTGCCACAGGCAGGTTGTGCCACTATGGCTTCTTCATCTGCCAGGTGAGGGGGACAACACATGTCTTTGGATCCCTGTGATGGGACCCTCATGCAGAAAAGAATCTGAATTTTCAAACTTGTCTATATGCTGTCATTTTTCAAAAAGAGTTAAAAGGGTGGAGCAGCAAAACAAATACCAAGGAAATACAGTAGTTCTTTTTTTTTATTTTTGGGTGGGGGAGGGCACAACCAGCAGCCTTCAGGGGCTACTCCTGGCTCTACACTCAGAAATTGCTCCTGGCAGGCACAGGGGACCATATGGGTAGCCGGGAATCGAACCACCATTGGTCTTGGGTCGGCTGCGTGCAAGGCAAATGCCTCAGCACTGTGCTATTGCTCTGGTTCCAATACAGTAGTTTTTGAGCTGGCTTAACCCACTCATTATGGATGATAGACACCTTGGAGAAAAGGGACATTCTGGCTGCATTTTAAACATCTTTCAATGTACCTGACAGAGCTTGTCATCTGACTCAGATGTGACTTCAAATTTAGTTCCAATGGGATCCAATGATATGTGACCCTTGGCAAGTAATTTAACCCTTGGTGCTTTATTTTTCTTTCCAAAGTGAAGTTTTTAAAGAAATAAATGTGGCAAATATATGGAAAAAGTATTCAGAATCATGTCTGACATGTGGTAGTACCTTCATATTCATGAATGTGTTTGCCTTCTTTCTCTTCCTTTCTTTTCTTTACTTTCTTCCTGCCCTCCCTTTTTTACTTTCCTCTCTTATTCTTCCTCTTCCTCATTCCTTTTCCTCATTCTCTCCTTCCTGCATTCTCTTCCCCCTTTCTCTTTTATTTTATGTCTAATAATATGAGATATACTTATCTCCAGAGAATAGGTCTGACATTGCAGGGTTGGAAGGAAACTTTCAAGAAGAAAAAGCCTGACATAATGAAAGGAAAGGTCTTAGTTATGCATTGATGGAACATGTTCTCACACTGGTGTGAGTGGGATCAGTCAGTGTAATCACATCACTAGATGAATTTCTTTACCTCCTCTTATGTTAGATATGGGTTCCCTTATATACTCCCATGCTTTCCCCCCACCTCCAATTTCTCAAAGGATCCAGGAGGAGCAAAGGAAGCACTAGGAGTCTGTGCCTGCATGAACTTAGATGACCAGGGAAGGGCTCCATTCCCAGATCAGGAGCACTAATCAAGTTGTGACACCTATTTTTACCCGACTGGGAGCAAGTACAAATTGCAGGATGCCAGCACATTTCCCACCAATCAACTAAAACATCTAGATAAAACATTATTCTCACAGAACTCTGTCTAGGCTGAGAAAAGGCTGTATGTACTGAGATAGCCAGAGCCAGTGAAGGCTAATGCTACAGAAGTAGCTGTCAGAGGCATTTCTTCTATCTCCTATGTGAAGTCCTCTTAGGTGACTCCTCTTCCTGCCCTTCAAAATCTGTGTGCCGAAAGTCTTGGAGGAGAGGACAGTGATTAGGTGACAAGGCTAGAGCTAGACTTGGTCCTCAGCTCCTTCCCACTAAAGATAGAGTTGGATTTATTTATTTATTTATTATTTTAGGAAGCCACACTTGTCAGTATTCAGAACTTACTCCTGGTCTGTGCTCAGGGGAACCAGGGATTGAATCCCAAACTGGCTATGTGCAAGGCAAGTGCTTAATCCCTGTGTAACATCTCTTCTGGTCCTGAGTTGGATTCCTGAACTTGGTCTGGATCTGGGTTTATGTTCAGTGT
>PVKC010036922.1:0-13115 GCA_004027635.1 Crocidura indochinensis
ACAATGTCTGAGAATTCAAGCCTATTCCACTGATCTGAAGGTCTGTCTTTATTCCAATACCATGCTGTTTTGATAACTATTGCTTTGTAGTAGAGTTTAAAGTTGGGGAAAGTAATGCCTCCCATTTTCCTTTTCCCTAGTAGTGCTTTAGCTATTCTAGGGTGTTTATTGTTCCAGATGAACTTCATAAGTGCTTGATGCACTTCTTTGAAGAATGTCATGGGTATCTTTATAGGGATGGCATTAAATCTGTATAATGCTTTGGGGAGAATTGTCATTTTAATTATGTTAATCCTGCCAATCCATGAGCAAGTTATGTGTTTCCATTTCCATGTGTCCTCTCTTGTTTCTTGGAGGAGGGCTTTATAGTTTTCTTTGTATATGTCCTTCACGTCTTTGGTCAAGTTGACTCCAAGATATTTGATTTTGTGTGGTGCTACTGTGAATGGGATTGCCTTCTTGATTTCCTTCTCTTCCCTATCATTATTGGTGTATAAAAAGGCCATTGATTTCTGTGTGTTAATTTTGTAGCCTGCCACGTTGCTATAGGAGTCTATTGTTTCTAGAAGCTTTTTGGTAGAGTCTTTAGGGTTTTCTAGGTAGAGTATCATGTCATCTGCAAACAATGAGAGCTTGACTTCTTCCTTTCCTATCTGGATTCCCTTGATATCCCTTTCTTGCCTGATCGCTATAGCAAGAACTTCCAGTACTATGTTGAAGAGGAGTGGTGAGAGCGGACAGCCTTGTCTTGTACCAGAATTTAGAGGGAAGGCTTTTAGTTTTTCTCCATTAAGGGTGATATTTGCCATTGGCTTGTGGTAGATGGCTTCAACTAGATTGAGGAAGGTTCCTTCCATTCCCATCTTGCTGAGAGAATTGATTAAGAATGGGTGTTGGACCTTATCAAATGCTTTCTCTGCATCTATTGATATGATCATGTGATTTTTATTTTTCTTCTTGCTGATGTTGTGTATGATGTTGATAGATTTGTGGATGCTAAACTAACCCTGCATTCCTGGAATGAAGCCTACTTGATCGTGGTGTATGATCTTCTTGATGACGCATTGGATCCTATTCGCCAGAATTTTGTTGAAGATCTTTGCATCGGCATTCATCAGGGATATTGGTCTGTAATTTTCTTTTTTGGCAGCATCTCTGTCTGGTTTTGGTATCAAGGTGATGTTGGCTTCATAAAAGCTGTTTGGGAGTATTCCCGTTTTTTTCTATTTCATGGAAGAACCTGGCTAGGATTGGTAGTAGCACCTCTTGAAAGATTTGAAAAAATTCATTAGGAAATCCATCTGGGCCTGGGCTTTTCTTTTGGGGCAGATGTTTGATTACACTTTCAATTTCCTCAGTGATGTTGGGGGAGTTTAGAAATTCTACCTCCTCCTTATTTAAGTGTGGAAGGTTATATGTATCCAAGAATTTTTCCATTTCTTCCAGGTTCTCATGTTTAGTAGCATAAAGTTTCTCAAAGTAGTCTCTGATTACCCTTTGGATCTCTACAGTATCTGTTGTGATCTCCCCCTTTTCATTTCTAATACGGGTTATCAGATTTCTCTCTCTTTCTTTGTGAATTTTGCGAATGGCCTATCAATCTTGTTTATTTTTTCAAAGAACCAGCTTCTGCTTTTGTTGATCTTTCGGATTGTTCTTCGGTTTTCCATTTCATTGAGTTCTGCTTTCAGCTTTGTTATTTCCTTCTGTCTCCTTATTTTTTTTAATTTTTTGAGTTGTCTCATTAGGTTATTCAGGTATGCCCCTTCTTCCTTCCTGATGTGTGCTTGTAGAGCTATAAATTTTCCTCTCAGGACCGCTTTTGCTGTGTCCCATAGATTCTGGGGGGTTGTGTCTTTATTATCATTTGTTTCCAGGAAAGTTTTAATCTCCTTTTTGATTTCATCTCAGACCCACTGGTTGTTCAGTAGCAGGGTGTTTAGTTTCCAGTTGTTAATGTTTTAATTCTGTGTGGCTTTGTAGTTCACATCTAATTTCAGAGCCTTGTGTTCAGCAAAGGTAGCTTGCAAGATTTCTATCCTCTTGATTTTGTGGAGGTATGTTTTATGTGTCAGCATGTAGTCTATCCTGGAGAATGACCCATGTACATTGGAGAAGAATGTGTATCCAGGGTTTTTGGGATGGAGTGCCCTATATATATATATATATCTACTAGTCCTCTGTCTTCCATTTCTCTATTCAGGACTAGTATGTTTTTGTTGGGTTTCAATCTGGTTGACCTATCAAGGGCCATGTTGAGGTCTCACATAATTATTGTGTTATCATTGATTTCTTCTTTCAGATTTGTCAGTAGCTGTATTAGATAATTTGCTGGTCTTTCATTGGGTGCATATATGTTTAATAGTCTGATTTCTTCCTGTTGCACATATCCCTTGATTAGTACATAGTGCCATCTTTGTCCCTTACCACTTTTCTGAGTAGAAAGTTGGTGACATCAGATATTAATATGACCACCCCAGCTTTTTTGAGGGTATTGTTTGCTTGGATGATTTTCCTCCAGCCTTTGATTTTGAGTCTATGTTTGTTCTGACTATTCAGATGTGTTTCTTGTAGACAGCAGAAGGTTGGATTCATCTTTTTGATCCACTTTGCTACTCTGTGTCTTTTAATTGGTGAATTTAGTCCATTAACATTGAGGGAGGTGATTGTCATAGGATTTAATGTCATCTTTGTAGATAACTTTCCTGTGTTTGTTGGTCTCTCTTGTCTTAGAGTAGACCTGTCAGTTTTTCCTTTAAGGCTGGGTTTTCTTCTGTGAAGTTTTTAAGCTGTTGCTTATCCATTAAGCTATGTATTTTTCCTTCATACCTGAACGTGAGTCGAGCTGGGTGCAGTATTCTCGGTGAGGCATTCAGTCTTGTCACAATATCCCACCACTGTCTTCTGGCCTTGAGAGTTTCTTGTGACATGTCTGCTGTAAGTCTTAGGTATGCTCCTTTGAATGTAATTTCCCTTTATGACCTTGCTGCATTCAGTATTCTATCTCTATCTGTGGGATTTGTCACTGTAACGATGATGTGTCTGGGGGTGTTTTTCTTTGGGTCTCGTTTGGCTGGTACTCTTCGGGCATGCAGGATTTGGTTGCATGTAGTCGTTAACTCTGGTAGTATATCTTTGATGATGTCTTTGACAGTTGATTCTTCCTGGTGATCTCCTACTTGGGTCTCTGGGACTCCAATGATTCTTATGTTGTTTCTTTTGGGTTTATCAAAGACTTCTATTTTCATCTGTTCACATTCCTTGAGTACTTTTTCCATTGCCTGCTCGTTTGTCCTAAGGTTATTTTCCCATTTCTTCTGCTGTACTGAGTTTTTCTGCATCTCATCTTCCAGTAGCCGATTCTCTCCTCAGCTGCTTTTACCTTGCTGTCGAGGGTAGAACTACCGTGTTTTTCAGTCCTGCCATTTCAGTTTGAAGTTTTCTGAGTTCTGTCTTCGTGTTCTGTTCAGATCGATCTATGCTTTCTTGGAATTTTACAAACATATTCCATATTTCTATTTTAAATACCTTATCTGAGAGGTTAAGCAGAGGGTTGTGATTTTAAGGTCGTCCAAGCCATCATCTTCATTCTTGGTGCCTAGTGTTTGCCTACGAGTTTTCTGCATTGTCGCTCTAGAAGTGTCATTTTTCCTGAGTGTTGTGATGGGGTTTATTGGTTAGAAAGATTGCGCGGCTGCGACGCTTTGCTTCGCGGCAGCGCTCTTCTGGGGCGCCAAGAAATCAGGACAGACAGAAGCAGGAAGAGAGTTCCCTCGGTCCTCAGTGTTCTTAGCAGAGTGCAGCAGGGCCTGGAAATTGTACTTTAAGAAAGATGACATATAGCAAAATCAGTATCACCTTAAATTAAGCATATAGAAAAGTGTTAGGTTCATGAGGCTGTTAGGCCAGAAAAACAGAATCAGACATTTAAATTAAAAACTCACACAGAGACTGGAGTGATAATACAGTAGTAGGGCTTTTGCCATCCATGTGGCTGCCCAGGATAGACCTGTGTTTGATCCCTGACATCCCACATGGCCCTCTGAGTCAGGAGCAATTTATTGGTGCATGGTAGTCTGAGCATGATTGGGTGTGACCCAAAAAGCCAAGACTCCCCCCCCCCAAAAAAAAACCCTCATACAATTTTTTTTTGGTTTTTGGGCTGCACCTGAAGGTGTTAATGGCTTACTCTTGACTGTGGTTAGGAATTACTCCAAGAGGTGGGATAGCTGGGGATTGATTGAAGCCCATATTGGCCCTGTGCAAAATCTGTACCTTACCTGCTGTATTTTCACTCTGACCCAGAACTCCACACATTTTTAATAATAAGAATTCATTTGTGTGGGGCCCGGGAGACAGGAGGTAAGGCGTTTGCCTTCCATTCAAAAGGTCATCGGTTCGAATCCAGATGCCTCATATGGTCCCCCGGGCCTGCCAGGAGCAATTTCTGAGCATGAAGTCAGGAGTAAGCCCTGAGCACTGCTGGGTGTGACCCAAAAACCCAAAAACCAAAAAAAAAAAAAAAAAGAATTCATTTGTGGGACTGGAGTGATGGCACAGTAATAGGGTGTTTGCCTTGTATGCAGCTGACTGGGACAGGCCTGGGCTCGATCCCCAGCATCCCATATTGTCCCCTGAGCCTGCCAGGAGTGATTTCTAAGCACAGAGCCAGGAGTAACCCCTGATCGCTGCCGGGTATGGCCCAAAAACCAAAGAAACAGCCAAAAAAATTCCCAAGAATTCATTTATGTTAGTTCTTCATTTCGTATTGTCCAATCTCTTTGTTCCAATTCAGCATTGTGAGTGGTTGGAGTTCAAGATGGGTAACATGCTGGACAGGATACCTCTCTCATTGCAGGAAATATTTAAACTCACACACCACACACAAACATGCAGACATGTAATCTCTCTCTTTCTCTCTCTCTCTCTCTCTCTCTCTCTCTCTCTCTCTCCACTTATGACAGATCCCTAACATAACATACACATCTTTGGGCTTTTGGGAGGAAATGAGGCACTCTCAAAGCTGATGCACATAGACAATGAGAGCATGTCCAGACTCCATGAAGATAGTGGCCCTGGCTAGCGTTATTTTGTGTTTCATCAATGTTTTAAATGATGTTGAAGGAGGGCCTGCTATTCTTTGATCTTGTACCCAGGGGTGACTGTTTATCACTGAAGGGAGCCCATTAGGGTGACAGTGTCCTGCAAATAGACCACATGAAAGGACAAAAAGAAGGAAGCCTTTGAGATGTTTGCAAGTAGGGTGTATAAGAAAATGAGATGGTAGTCCCGCCTCCCAATTAGTGGGGAATAAGGGGTGTTCCAAGACCAAACATATGTACGACCACTAAGCAGTAGGCTAGGCACAGAGGGAACCACTTATTCTAGCATCCCCTGGGGTGAGGGAAGAGGATATGGGAAGCAGGATGGGAACGGAGGTGGAGAGAGGACTATTTGGTGATGGAAATTCCCCTGATTTTATGTTAATATGTACCTAAAATATTAATGTCAATGGTATGTAAGCTACTATGATTAAAATAAAAATTATATTAAAAAAGAAAATGAGATTGTATAGCACTAGATGATGTCAGCACAGCTTTCAAGAGAAACAGTAGTGACAGATGGAGGAATCCTGCTGGAGCAGGGAGAGATGGGTTTTGTGTCTCTGATCTGACACTCAGACAGTTCCACAACAGCCCTTCCCTCAACACCTCTTTTCCAAGCACAGTTTGAGCAACATGTTTATTCTGTTCTCTTTCAGGTCCTGGCTCCCAGGTGAACCCAGTGGTGGATACGAATCATGTGTTACATTACAGCTTCGTGATAATAAATGGGGCTGGAATGATGTCCGTTGTGATCGGCAGCTTAAATCAATTTGCAAGATGATGAAGTATTCTTTGTGAAAGGAATATTCTTCATGAACCTTGGTTGAACTAATGTTCACTATTATAGGGAGCTAATTCCTCTCTTTTCTTAGAATAGAATGATTTTTACTGTATATTAATTTAATTATACCCTTAATTGTATTGTTGATTGATTTAACTGTATATTAATTTGTGAGTCCTGTATAAAAACTTTCCTAGGAATTTTCAGGTGGCTATAAGCCAGTCCACTAGTGATAGAATTTAGTATGCACATCATTTGATTCATTCATAGTGTCAACAATTGTTCATCATGTTCTGAGCATAGAGTTGATAATTGTTGAGTATCTTTGAAGAAAAATGTGAAGGGAGCCTCTGCTCCTGTACTTTTTATTTGAATGCTAAGTATTGGCTATAATTACTTACTAGTTGTGTCTCTTTGGTCTTTCTGAAATTTCTATTTTTGGATCAATCATAGCATTCAATTATTTTTATAGTTCTTAGATATATTGTTATTTTGAATGGAGCTCATATGTATTTTTGTTTTGTTTTTTTGGGGGGCCACACCCGTTGATGCTCTGGGGTTATACCTGGTTATGCGCTGAGAAATCGCTCCTGGCTTGGAGGACCATATAGGATACCGGGGATCAAACCAAGGTTTGTCCTGGGTCAGGCATGTGCAAGACTAATGTCCTATCACTCTTGCCTCTCATATGTATTTTATTATTATTATTATTATTATTATTATTATTATTATTATTCTTTTAATGTTTTTGGTTTTTGGCTCACACCTGGCAGTGCTCAGGGGTTCCTCCTGACTCTACACTCAGAAATTGCTCCTGGCAGGCTTAGGGGACCATATAGGATGCCGGAATTTTAACTACCATCCTTCTGCATGCAAGGCAAATGCCTTACCTCCATGCTATCTCTCTGACCCCTCATATGTATTTTTTAATAGGAAAGTAATATATCTTAGTGGAAGATAAAGCCCAATGTGACAGCACTTGGTGCATTGGGCTTCTTAACCATTCTGCTAGCTCTTGGGTTGTCACTGAACACCAGCATTGAGGCAAAAGGACACTAGACCTGAGCTGGAGATTTAGGTAAAGAAAATTAGCATTTGGGCCTGGATAAGGGTCAAAGCACTTACTTTGAAGGCTGTGGACCCTGGTTTGAATCCTGGCACTACATTTGATTTCTGAAGCAGTGACAGGAAAGACCCCTGAATAGGGTTAGGTGTGCCCCAACCAAATTATAATATAATTAAATTAGTATAGAAAAATTTCCATACGTTATATCCATCACATATTGTGATATTTTGGGGGGTTGATTTCTATAAAATAGAAATTTCAATGTAAGAGCAACAGTGATATAACTGTGATAAAAGGGTAGGACATTTATCTTGTATGCTGCCCACCCAGTATTTATGCTCTGTACACTGTGTCAGCTCATGACTACCATGAATAATCCATGAGCATTTCATTGTGTGGGCCACTAACCCTCCCATAAGAACCAACTCCCCCCCCAAATCACTCCAACCAGTTATAATTTCTTTTTGGTCAAATAGGGGTGTTTTTGAATGGAAGTCAAATGGAGGCTGGTGATACTAGTCAGTGCTGTCACTTTTCCATGACACATTTATTTAATGAAATACAGCCTATTTGCAAAAGTAGTACTCTGTTGCATGTGCACATCACATATAGGTATAGATTTGTATAACATTTGTGCTAAAGAATCACATTAAAGTGATGAAGCATCAGGCCAGAGAGATAGAGCAGCTGGGCTTATGTCTCGCATGCAGCCAATCTGGGTTTGATCCCTGGAACCATTTACAATCCCTTCACACCTCTCCAGGAATTATTCCAGAGTGCAGAACCAGGAGAAGACTAGAACACAGCTGATGTGGCCCAAACACAAAAGCAAGTCGGCAAGCATTTAGCTGATTCCCAATGAATAAATCATGTCAAATAAAAGTTGTTTTTTAAAACACTAGGTTTTGGTGTGGTTTATTATTTAATAATATATCATGAGGAGATTTCGTATCCCACAAATGCATGGAATCATTCCATGCATAATCCTCTCCCTCTGACTTATTTTCCTCAGCATAATACTCTCTCTATCCATAGATTCTATGTATAGGGGCCGGCGCGTTGGTGTTAGAGGTAAGGTGTCTGCCTTGCCAGCGCTAGCTTAGGACGAACCGTGGTTTGATCCCCGGCATCCCATATGGTCCCCCAAGCCAGGAGTGACTTCTGAGCACATAGCCAGGAGTAACCCCTGAGCATCACCAGGTGTGACCCAACCCCCCCCCCAAATTCATCTATATTTAACCAATTTTGTGACTTAATTTTCCTAACAACTTCACGGTATTTCATTGTATAAATGTACCACAATTTTGAACATTGGCATAATGATTTGGCTTAGGCCTCAGAAGAATGGGCATCGCCCACACACACCTGAACAGTGGATACCATCTATGGAAACAACCACAGTTGCCTATAACATTACCAGGATCCAAGCCTCTACCAGGGAAGACCTACCACTGCTTTGGCATTGACTTTCTCCAAAGAGTGCTCTCAACACCCAGACGACCCAGCAACAGCCTGCTTGCAGGGCAGATTTCGTCACATTTTATGGTATGCTGAAACTAGAGGATGCTCCACATCAGCCTGACATTAATGAAAGAAAGGCACAGAATTCAGAATCTTTAAATATCTTTAAACCTGATACCAACAATAGCTAAAGTGTGAAAAAGTTTCACTGGGACCATGGAGAATGACTCGGGTTAGACAGACTGGTATGCCTGGAACCCAAAGTTGGTCTTATGCCAATAAACTTCTGGGGTGAGGCCTTTTTGTAGTCAGGCCAAAGATTTTTTTTCCATTTTCTCCATATTTTTCTGGACCTATGAAAACAACGGCGATTGCCACTATCACACCTTTACTATATGTTTTTTACTCTTATCCTTTAAAAAATACAATTTACTGACCTTAAAAGCAAATAACTGTAATAGAATGCCTGTCTTGAATACAGGCAAGGGATTGGAAGGGGGGGAGGGAATAATGTTACACTAGTGAAGGGGGGTGTTCTGTTTGTTATTTTAACCCAACCATGATCATGTTACTTAAATAAAAAATATTTTAAAAAAATGTACCACAGTTTCTTTATCCAAACATTTGTTCTCGGGCACTTGGGGTTGTTACAGATTTTGGCCATTGTGAATAGTGCTGCAATGTATAGAATAGTGCATGGGGCCAGAGTGATAGCAAAGCAGCAGGGCATTTGCTTTGCTGCTGCCAACTCGAGATGGAATCGGGTTTGATCCCCAACATCCCATATGGTCCCGAGCCAACCAGTAGCGATTTCTGAGCACAGAGCCAAGAGTAATACCTGAACACCACCAGGTACTGAACCCCTAAACAAAAACAGAACAGAAAGTAGTGCAGATTCCTTCTCTGCATAGAGTTTTAGGGCTCGTATGTTATATTCTCAGGAGTGGTAGTTCTGGGTTATATGGAGGGTCAATTTCTAATTGTTGAGGAATATCCATACTGTTTTCCAAAAAGGCTGGACCAGTAGACCTTCCCACCAGCAGTGAATGTGAATCTCTTTTTGTCGCCATCTGTGCCAGCACTGGTTGTTCTTGTTCTTCATGATGTGACAGTCTTTGTTTGTGCTTGGAGAGGATATCTTACTGAGTTTTGATTTGCAACATCCCTGAATGTGGAGCCCCTCCACCCCATATCCCATTTGGCCACCTGTATTTCTTCTTTGAGGAATTTTCTGTTCATCTTTATTTCCCACTTTTTGGATGGAGTTAGAATTTTTTCCTGTTAATCTCTACCAGAGCCTTATATATCTTAGCTATTAAACCCACCCCCACTTTATTTTTATTTTTTTGTTTTTTGTTTTTTTGTGCCACACTTGTTTGATGCTCAGGGGTTACTCCTGGCTATGCGCTCAGAAATCGCTCCTGGCTTGGGGGACCATATGGGATGCTGGGGGAGAGAACCTTGGTCTGTCCTACGTTAGCGCTTGCAAGGCAGACACCTTACCTCTAGTGCCACCTTCCCGGTCCCGCTATTAACCCTTTATCAGATGAGTCTTGGGTGAATAGTTCCTTCCTCTTTGTGGGAAGTCTTTGTATCCCAGTAACCATTTCCTATGAAGTGTAGAAGCTTCTTAGTTTAATGTTGTCCTATTTGTTTATCTTTGATTTCACTTGCTTGGCCAATGATGGTTTATTTTTGAAAATGCCTTCTGCTTCAATGTCATGGCAAGTTTTGCCGAAGTTTTCTTCTATGTACTTTGTACCCTGTGGTTGTAGGTCTGCTATCAAGGTCTTTAATCCATTTTTTTGTGTGTGGTTTTTGGGTCAAGCCCGGCAGTGCTCAGTGGTTACTCCTGTCTCCATGCTCAGAAATTGCTCTTGACAGGCACGGGGGATTCGAACCGATTACCTTCTGCATGAAAGGCAAACACCTTACCTCCATGCTATCTCTCCGGCCCAGACCCATTTTTTTTTAATTTTTTTTCCAGATCCATTTTGATTTGACTTTTGTTCTGCATTAAAGAGAGATCTGATTTCACTTTTTTGCATGTAGTTGGTCAGCCTTTTCTATGTCACTTGTTGAAGGGGCTCTTCATACTCCATTTTCTCTTTATTGCCCCTTTATCAAATCACAAGAGATTTGTGTTTATAAGGGTTAAAAACAAGAGTCTAAAAAGCAATGAACTATATTTAATGATTATTGTATTTAGAATGTTTAGTAATGCATTAAAATGAGAATCACTTTGCAATTAGTAACTCAAATGTAACCGAAGCATTCAGTTGGCTATGTTAATTCCCAATGATAGGGACATTAGGGGAAGATTGGGAGCAATTTTAGGAATAGGACTCAAAGATAGGAAACATAGGTATGTAATGTGAGAATGGTGACCTAAGTAGCACTTGAAATTTCTATAATTTAGACTTGTGTTTTGGGGAGGGGGAAGAGGATTATCTAGGTCCAGTAGCTAGTCAGCTCAGGATCCTCCTTGTCCATGTTCACATTCATAGAGCTTACTGTAGAAATGTTCACCCACCCTCTTTTAAAAGGGTATAAATGGGAAAGATTTATGTCTCTTCTGGGATCCTTCTCTAGGAGACTGCTCACAGTTTGGGAGTTTCCTTGTATTCTTTTCCCTTACCCTAAATAAAGTCTTTTCTGAATTTGGCTACTTGATCTCATGTTCCTTGCTGTCCATCTCTACTGCTTGAGGACAAGAATCTGAGTCTTTGCCTCCAATATAACCAAAGGATATAGCCAATCATTTAAATGGACTGACAGTATAAGAAGTATTAGAGTGACCTTTATGTTTTAATTCCCCCCCCCCAAATCTGGTGGATTTAATCCTGGCTCAACACTCAGTAATCACTCTTGGTTTATTTGGATAAACATAGGCCCTACACATGTAAGGCCTGGAACATACCAACTGTTCTAACTCTTTATTTTCAATCTCATTCTTTTTTTGGGGGAGGTTGATTTTTAGGTCACGCCCAGTGACGCTCAGGGGTTACTCCTGGCTATGGCTATGTTAACCTTCAGTTAACATCATGTACTAAGGTAAAATCCAAATGAATTAAAGACCTAGATATCAGATCTGAAACCATAAAGTATATATAACAACATGTAGGCCAAACACTCCATGACGTTGAGACTAAAGGTATCTTTAAAGAGGAAACAGTACTCTCCAAACAAATGAAAGCAGAAATAAATAGATGGGACACTATTAAGCTGAGAAGCCTCTGCACCTCAAAGGAAATAGTGCCCAGAATACAAGAGCCACCCATTGAGTGGGAGAAACTATTCACCCATTACCAATCAGATAAGGGGCTAATATTCAAAATGTACAAGACAATGACAGAACTTTACAAGAAAAAAACATCTAACCCCATCTAAAAATGGGGAGAAGAAATGAACTATCAATTTTACAAAAAAGAAATAAAAATGGTTAAAAGGCACATGAAAAAATGTTCCACATCACTAATCAACAGGGAGATGCAAATCAAAACAACTATGAGGTACCATCTCACACCACAGAGAATGGCACACATCAGAAAGAATGAGAGCAAGCAGTGCTGGCGGGGATGTGGAGAGAAATGAACTCTTTTTTTTTTTGTATTGTTTTGGGCCACACCCGGTGATGCTCAGGGGTTAGTCCTGGCTATGTGCTCAGAGGTCGCTCCTGGCTTGGGGGACCATATGGGAAACCAGGGGATTGAACTGCGGTCCTTCCTAGGTTAGCGCAGGCAAGGCAGGCACCTTACCTCCATCGCCACCGCCTGGCCCCGAGAAATGAACTCTTATTCACTGCTGGTAAGAATGCCATATGGGGGCCGGGCGGTGGCGCTGGAGGTAAGGTGCCTGCCTTACGGCGCTCGCCTTGGATGGACCGCGGTTCGATCCCCCGTGCCCCATATGGTCCCCCAGGCCAGGGGCGACTTCTGAGCGCATAGCCAGGAGTAACCCCTGAGTGTCACTGGGTGTGGCCCAAAAACCAAAAAAAAAAAAAAAAAAAAAAAAGAATGCCATATGGTCCAACCTTTGTGGAAAGCGATATGGAGATTTCTTCAAAAGCTGGAAGCTCCCATATGATCCAGCTATACCACTCCTAGGGATATATGCTAGGAACACAAATATACAATACAAAAATCCCTTTCTCACACCTATATTCATTGTAGCATTGTTTACAATACAGACTCTGGAAACAGTCTAGATGCCCCTCAATAGATAAATGGTTAAAGAAACTGTGGTACATATACACCATGGAATATTATGCAGCCATAAGAAGAAATTTTCCTATACATGGGTGTATATGGAATCTATTATGCTGAGTGAAATAAGCCAGAGGGAGAGAGATAAACACAGAATGGTCTCACTAATCTATGAGTTTTGAGAAAAATAAAAAACATTTGTGTAATGATTCCCAGAGACAAAATAGAGGAGTACTGGAGCGTCCAGCTCCTGACATGAAGCTCACGACAGGGATTATTAAATGCAGTCACAAAAATAATTACACTGAGAACTATCATAACAAAATGTGACTGAATGAGGGAAGTAAAAAGCTAGTCTAGAGTACAGGACTGTGTGGGGTGGGGAGGAAGGACACTTGGGATATTGGTCATGGGAATGTTGCACTGGTGAAGGATTATATATATATATATTTATATTTATATATACATATATATAAATTAAAAAAAAGAAATCGGGC
>PVKC010036923.1:0-13137 GCA_004027635.1 Crocidura indochinensis
AAAAAATTCATAAAAATATTAAGTGAACATAATTACTGCAAATGGAAGTATGGAGATGTATAAAATTTATGTAAAATTCTTCTACATATTTAATATATGGTTATGTTCATATAATTAACATGGGGTACATGTAGTCCTAATGGTAATATTCTGCATCTTTATCATTTTAAGATAGTAAAATTAAATAGATTTATTTTAGCGAAGTTGAATATATTTAAATATATTACACTGTCATCGATAAAATATTCTCTTAGAAAATTAAAATTAATCATTCATTGTTAGATGTTGCATGATCTTTCTTAATTTTAAAAAAATGATCAAAATGTAGAAATAGTTGTCTGCATAATCATCTCAATTTTTCTAACCATTAAAATATTTAAAGTAGACAGGTTTTCAATATTTCTAGCCAATAAATTCAAAACGTTGAAGTGCTTTCCTAATCTTGTAAGAAGAAGCTTCCAAGCATTTCTTTCACCTCTGTTTTATTAAGCAAATTTCCAATAGAGTAAGTATTTTTTCTCTTACTTTTGTTCATGTTCTAACAATATAGTATTCAGAAATATTTTTGTCTCTAAATATAATAAAATATATTAAAATATATTGCACTTGTATTTATGTGAAAGTTGATCATTATCTGTTACTCAGGAAATTTTAAACGTAAGTCAATGATAAAAGGGGCCAAGACTATAATGTCTAATAAATATATATGTAGATTGCCATTTTTTTTTTTGGTTTTTCGGTCACAGCCGGCAGCGCTCAGGGGTTACTCCTGGCTCCATGCTCAGAAATTGCTCCTGGCAGGCACGGGGGACCATATGGGGCACCGGGATTCGAACCGATGACCCTTTGCATGAAAGGCAAACGCCTTACCTCCATGCTATCTCCCGGGCCCCTAGATTGCCATTTTTAATGAAGTATTTTTATCAAAATACTTGTTGCTTTATATTATGCCTTTCATATACAAGCTTAATAACAACCCATGTTAGGTCTTATTTTCAGAAACACATATTAAGTCAATCTTTCTACATAGACATCTACTTATCTGTTCAGGGATATCAACAAAATTTAGATTATCACACTATTCATTAAAAACACTCTACCTCCACCATTCCTAGGTGAACAACCAGGGAAATATACTAAAAATCTAAAAGTTGTATAATATTATATAATCCTAACTTCCATTTTAATTAAACAGTAAAAATCAAATTGTTCTCAATTTTTGTGCACAGTGTATTTGCTCCCCCAAATGCCCTCTAGAACATACAGACTATATTGCTGTTACAATGTATTGTTTATGGAAATTATTGTATCACAGCAGCAGAACAAATAGCTATATGATAAATAAGGTGAATTTAAAGAATATATTGAAAGTAAACAAACATATAGTCTTCATAAAAATGTTCAGTTCAAGTAAATAATTGCCACTATTATTTTAAAACAGAAAATGGTTTTTTATTATGCATTGAATACTTTATTCAAAAAATTTAGGTCAAAGCTTGCTAACTTGTCTGAAAAACTTACAAATTGGATCAAGAAATGAATTTGATAAATTATTTTTATACAAAAATTGGTGACTATGTAAAATAAGCTTTACTATTTTTGAACAATCTCTAAGAATGTTCTCTAAGAAAATATGAGAGAGAGAAATTAGCACAGAATAGTTATTTAATCAAGAGGTTTGAAAGAAATAAATAAATGCAATTTGGCTGCAAGAGATGACAATTTCACTAAGATTTGTTGTTTTATCTTTCTTCTTCCAGGATTTATGAGAAGATGATGAACATGTGATGTTTAGTTCTGTTGAGCAATTAAATATTTAATGAGAAGGACTGCTAATTGGTAGGAAATGTTGCCATTGATTGTTTCTTAACCAGTTAGTAATTGCATATAAAAGTCATATATTAGGAGTTAATGGGAAATACAAATTACTCTACCAAAAGTGTTATATCATTATCACAAGATTTATGTTGGAATCATACTTATGTGTCCCCTATGGTTTTTAACTCATGATAGAGGAAAAGAAACCATTAAAATATAAGCTAAAATTGATGGAACTGTTCTATTGTCTGATGTAAAAAACTCTTATTCCCTAAGAACTATGTGCTCCAGCATAGAATATAATTAGTTCTTTATCCTCTACCCGTACCTTCAAGTTTTCTAAAATAAAATAAGATGATAAAGTTGAGTGAAGTTTATAGATGGCAATTGAATTAAATAGTCAATAAGTGTACTCTTTTGTTTGGGAAATTTATGCCTTGATTAAACAACTTCATTTATCAGAAGAGAGAATGCAATAAAACTTTTATCTTTAACTTGATGATGTTTGGTTTAGTGATAATTCATTAAGACTGTTTATATGTGTCTTAGTCAAATAAAAGTTTAGCATTCTTACCTATATCTACTTTGTAGTTTTAGTTGCCAAGAGAGTTGTTTTAATTTAATTGTGAAATAGAATTTACTCCAGATAATTTCCATTAAAAATTCACTTCTATGTACAACTGAGAAGTTGTTTTAATAATTTAGATTGATTTAATTAAGTCAAGTGAGGTAAGTACATTTAATAACAAGGGGTATGAAGAAAACAAATGTTTAGAAATATGCCCAATGTCGTTTATAACACAGGAAAATGAACTAGAAGTTAAACTCTGGCAGTCAGTTTTATAATGCCTCTACTTTTCCGCTTCTGTCTTGTATTGTTCTCAAGTGGATACAAATATATATCTTCCATTAAACTGTAGTCTCCTGTTGAAGTGAAGGTACTAGTGTCTAGTCAAAGATATTATTTTAGGGTCTCAAAAAGAGAGTCTAGAGGGTAGAGTGAATGCTTCGCACCTAGGCAATCTAAGTTCAATTTCTGGCACAACATATAATTCCCCAAGCCTGTATGAGCAGGATCCTGAGAATAACAAACAATATAGTTGTAAGGGTGCTAGAGAGATAGTACAGATTTAAATGGTTTCCCTTTCATGCTACTAAACTAGTGTGATTCTTGGCACCTCATATGGTCCCCTGAGTAATACAAAGAAAGCAAGATTAGGCACAGATATTAGTGCAAGAATAGGCAGAATGATAAAAAAAATATTCAAAAGACATTGGGGTTAATAGTGAAAAATATCATGTCTATTCATTGTCTTTTATTCTGCAAGAGTGTCACATCAGAATAATTATACTGATACTAGCATCTTTAATCATGATTACTAAGAATTGTTTTGATTTTGTTGTTGTTGTTTTGTGTGCAATTTCTCTATTCTTCAGTTTTTTAAAAATTTTTTAATCATTTCTGTATTGTTTATATTCTCTCTTTGTTCATGAGCAAACTAAAACATGGTCTATAATTAAGTTTTATTATTCCATTGGTTTTATTTCATTTCTTTATTAAATACTGTAGGAGTGCCTAGTGCTTCTGATAGTTTATTTGCCTTACTGTTTGGAAATTTCAATAGCAATTTAATTTTAGCAATGATTTCATTACTGTGAAAATTTTATTGCAATTACGTGTACTTTGAAGAGTCATGAAAGTTTACACATAAAAAACACCAATGTGAAAATTAGCATTGCCACAGTATACATATATATGTATATAATTTGATAGATAAATACAATGATTAAATAAAATTCGATATGACAAACCTATCAGAAAACATGATTCAAACATTGTTTTTTATTTTGTTTTTGTTTTTGTTTTTCAACCTAGGAACAACTTCTGAATAAAATTGTTCACAGTTTACATAAAACAGGAAATGCTAGGTATATTGAATATTATACATTTTTCATTATGTAGTACATAATGCATTCAAATACATCTTAGTGTAAGCTAAATATCATTTATAGGCAGTATACAGAATTTATATTATATTCAATTCATGTTTTTAAGAAAAAGTGTGTTTTTTCCCTCAAATACAGACATATTGAACATATAAAATAGTTTAGAAAAACTACATATTTTGATCATATGAATTTATCTAAACACATACAACAAATTCATATTTCACTATTTTTGAGCTGGAACAATAGTACACTGGGTAGGGTCCTTGATTTCCTTGGAAGCTGACCCAGATATGATCCCTGACAGCGTACATTGTCCCCTGAGACCCATCATGAGTAGATCTTGAGCAGCCCTAATAAGGCTTAAGCAAAACTGGGTTTGACCAGAAATCACACAGTATATCTACATATGTTTTATATGTATATATAATATATAACTGTATGAATATATAAAATATAAATTCATATTTTTAAGTTTAGCAATTTTATAAAATGTATAATTGAGCTAACAAAGTCATTTTAACATGTCTTCATTATCTCATAAAACTTGTTAGAACATATAATGGAATTTCATTTAAAGCAATAGATGGCACTATTGGTCCATTATTATATATTATATTGGCCATTATCTTGTTTACCATCACCCATCTAATTCATATTATCATCCTTAGTTTTATACACCTTAGTTTTGGTGTATAAAAATATCTGAAAAAGTTAATTAGATTAAAGCTCATTTTTTAAAACTAGATATCTTTGATTTGTATATTATTCCTGTGTAGAATTTATTAACTAGAAAACTGACAGGATGGGAAATAAAGAATTTGGTCCTTTTATGTATGTTTCAGGATAGATTACTCACAATACCACCTGGAAATTGGTCAGGATGCTACTGGGTAACATTTATAAAGATAATTTGTTCTTAGTATGCACTTAATAATGCTTACACCAATAAGCCTTGAAATGCTTAGATATTATATATTACTTATTCTCTAATTAAAAATCACACAAGAAGATGTATCTGTCTTCCCAAGTATATTTTCTTTTAGCAAGAAAAAATAGTGACATCCTTTTATAAAAAAGTAAACTAATTTGAAATAACCTCATGATCTAATTAATCTGAATGCATAAGCAAATGATATAAACAACAATATTTTTTTATAAACACTAGCTTAAGTAAGTAAATTAAATAAATCCTAAATAGTGAAAGGACTCAGCAAAATAAATATTTCATGACTTGCCTATTTTTATATTTTAATTTTATGGGTGTATGTGCATTAACTAATGAAGCTGACTTATGTTATGAATTATATCATAACTTATGTTATGAAAGTATTGTTAGTACAGTGATTTGGGAGTAGAGCAAATTAGCTGCTGAATCCATTTGCTTCTTTCTGTTGGTTTACCATTCAATTAATGATTCAGATATAACCAAAAGATTTAAAAGATGCAATTTTTCCTTTTTTATATAGAAAAATCTGCTTTCAATTGGGTTTAATAGCTATATTAAAGTGTATTAATTTAATGTTTCATTCTGTAAAGCTTTTCAGCATTAACTGAGATTTTATGTAGCCGCAAAAATGATTTTTTTAATTCTTCCCAATAATAGATCACTTTTGTATGATGCCATAATTGCAACTGACACTGGAAAAACCTGAACATCAGTGAACTATTTAGAGTGCAATAGTCACATCATGGCACCTCTTCCATTTTGATTCACTAAATTTGAGCAAGTTATTAATATCAAAATATATATCTTCTGTTTAGACTACAGAGTTCTCTATATTTAACTATATTAAATCTCTGTAAATTGTAATGAATATAGTGTTAGTTATGTATTGTATGCTATTTCAAATTTCATTGCCACTTACAAAATTAAATATTAAATCTTTAAAATATAAATATTAAAATATCTCATGTTAAATATTAAATAGAAAAAAATCAAAAATATTATTTGTCATATTATGAATGAAATTGTGTGAATAAGTAGATTGACTGAGGTCAAAAAATGACTTAAAATTAAGTGAATAATTCTAATCTTTCCCTCAGAATCACCCAGCTACCTTTTGCTTCTTCCAATTTGAAAATCAGAATTAAATCTCAATTACTTAAATAGAAATACATCTTGGGGAACACTCTAATTTAATTTTGCAGGATAATGATAAAAATGATATCTTATATTACTATTGAATACACTATTATCATTAAATGTATTTGTTCCATATTTATGCATACACCTTTATGACTACCAAGTGTATTAAGAATTATAAAAATAGATCATTTTAGTTGCACAGATAATTAAGAGATAATGAAAGTATACCTGACAATTTGGAACTCTTCATTGAACCAGGGAGGGAAGTAAAGCTTTCCTGAAAAGATGTCTTTAAAAATTAGAGTTCAGACACCAATAAAAAAAGACTAATATCTTCATCCAGAAATAGAGACAGGTGATGAATGGACACTTACAGAAAGAGACGATATATAGGGCCTGGGCAGAGGCATCTAAAAAAGTGCTAATTGTCACTTATTATTGATGAAATATAAATCAAAGTAGCAATAAAGTATCATTTCACAACAGTGAGAATATCATAAATCAAAAATACCAGAAAAGACTTGTATTGGTGCTATGTGGGGATAATAGAACTTCAAATTACTGTGAGTTGAAATCTCTTCAGTTTTAGCCTCTGTGGAAAAGAATTGTGGTTTTTCAAAAAAAAAAAAAAAGTAGGGTTTTCATGGACTCAGAAACCCCACTTCCAGAATCTATCTTAAAATAAAAAAAAGTAAATAAACATTTTAAAATAGATAGGCATACCAATTTCATTGCAGAGCTCAGTACAATAGTCAGAATATGGAAATCACCCAAAGACACAATGACAAATGAATAAAGAAGTTGTAGGATAAATACATAAATACTATGCAAGTATAAGAATAGATGAGGTTGTCCAGTTTGCTGAAATTTATATGGACCAGGGGGTTATCATGTCAAGTAAATAAGTTAGAAAAAGAATAAATAATAGCTGGGCTCATTCTTCTGTGGAATACAGAGAGATAAAAATGAATAAATAGTATCAAATAATGAGAAGCTTTTGGATTTGGGTTGAAAACTTTTATCAAGCTGTGAGAGGAAGTCAAAGAGAGGATATACTACAGATGACTAGGAAAGTGGTGAAGGTTCTTGAGAACTTTGTTGATGAGCAGTAAGGTAAACTAATAAATACTATTAGTTTAACTAATAGTATTGCATTCCCCCCCTCAACTCCACCTTGAAAACCTAGATTTTCCATAATTTTTAAGTGTACACAAGTCTAAAAGCACTATAACATGATTCTGAAACATCTAACATCCTTTTCAGTAGAACTTAACAAAAAATTCACATATACATATGTGAATATATATAAATTCACATATATATGTGAATTAGTACACTACAAACCTCAGGGAGATCTTAAATAGTATAGGCCCAAGGAAATTAGAAACCATCTCTCTGCCATGTCCATGTCTGGAATGTCCAGATTTACAGAACTGCAAGGACTAACTATACCCTGGCCCTGTTCTCATGGTCATCAAGAATTCTGGAGTAGACAGAATTATAGCACAGTAATTTGGATGTTAGCCTTGCATATGGATAACCAAGGTTTTATCCGTGGTATAGTCATGTGGGCCCCAAGCCTGCCAGGAGTAATTTCTTTTCTTTTCTTTTTTTGTTTTTAATTTCGTATTTTTATTTGTTTGTTTGTTTCTGACCACACCCAGAGGCACTCAAAAATAACTCTAGGCAAGTTTTGGGATTCTATAAAATACCTAGGATCTAAAGTGGGTGAGTAGCATGCAAGGCAAATGCCCTACCTGCTGTGTTATATAGCTCAGACTATAGGAGTAATATCTGAGTTTTAGTCATCAGCAACCTCTGAGCAAAGCTGAGTGTGTTTCAAAACAAAACAAAACAAAAAAACAACTACCAAATTTTCCATCATATTAGACGACTGGGAGTATAAGACAACCCCCTACTTTTCCTGTTAAAATATAGGATTTGGGCTATATTCGCTTTATAAGACTATCAGTGTATGTTTAATAAAGCTAGACTTTGGAGTGCCAACAATCAGTTTACATCTGTCATTTGTAGTGAGTGACTGTGATGTTTTTAATTGTGATATACATTGAGAGCAGGGAGAGTGGTCTCCTCCAAGAGCAGGTGGCAGGGGTGCAGTGCATAATAGGACCGCTAGAGGTAGACAGAGCACCTTCTCTATGTCCCATAAAAGCTGAACACAGAGGGACCCGGGAGATAGCATGGAGATAAGGCGTTTGCCTTTCATGCAAAAGGTCATCGGTTCGAATCCCGGTGCCCCATATGGTCCCCCGTGCCTGCCAGGAGCAATTTCTGAGCATGGAGCCAGGAGTAACCCCTGAGCACTGCCGGGTGTGACCCAAAAAAAAAAAAAAAAATAAAGCTGAACACAGAGGCCTGAGCACAGGAGAGCACAGGAAAGCTGCATAACCATCGGCTGGATGAGATGCGGCAATTGGTAACTCATCTCCTCTGTGTGCCCTGAAAGATGAATCAGAACAAGCAGAGGACTGAGTGATGATGCATGACAGCTGGATAGGAGGTGGCTGTAAGAGGGGACTGGATCACTTGTCCCTGAAGCTAAAGTAACTTTTAACGTGCCATATACCAGCATATAAGATGACCACCGAATTTTAAGAAGTTTTTCATGGGTTCAAAGCCATCTTATATGCTGGTAAATACAGTAAATGTTCAGGAGACCAGGATTTTTGGAGTGGTGCTCTCTTTGCCTTTGAACACATTATACTCTCTCTTTCATTCTCTCTCTCTTTTTTCTCTCTCTCTCTCCCTCTCGTTCTCTCTCTCTTCTCTGTCTTTCTTTTCAGAATTCCTAAATAAAACCTATTTTTAATTAAAAAGACTTTAATACTATATTAAACATGATACCTAAACTATATTCAGACAAACATTATAGCTTATCATAATAAATTTGGATATAATCAGAATAAAATAAATTTAATTCAACCCTTTTAAATTTCAAAGTATCTAAACTATCACTTTGTATACGTTTTTCATCTTTATATATTAAATTAGTGCTGTTGACATTTAAATGTTTTTTAAAGTGTACCTAAGGTTCTTTATTTAATATCTCCTTAAAAGTTCATTTTTTAAAATTTTAACTCCATTATAGATTTGATTTTGGAAGATTTATGTATGTTCAGGGGTTACTACTGTCCCCAAAGGCTGGGGATCACTCCTGTTGCGTTTGGGAGACAATATTATATCCTGGGTATCAAACTTAGATAGTTTATATGCAAGGCTTTATCTGCTATTAATGTGGTGCCTAAACTTGCTCTTTTATTTTTATTTATTTACTTATATTTGCTCTTTGGGCCACACCTGGTGATGCTCAGGGGTTACTCCTGGCTAGGTACTCAGAAATTGCTCCTGGTTTGGGGGACTATATGGGACACCTGGGGATTGAACGTTGGTCTGTATTAGTTTAGCACATGCAAGGCAAAGGCCCTACTACCTGCGCCAATGCTCTGGCCCTAAACTTGCTAATTTAAATGGATTTAATTCTTTCCTTTGAGTCCACATAGACATAGTGATAATCTTTGCTTCAAATATAGTGTCAGTCAACTACACTGTCTAAACTTTGCTATTTTCATTGTTCTCTTCATTTTCAAGCTTTCTTTTGACATTTCTTCATAAGGAAATGTATTTAGTCATTTTTTTTGTGTAGGTTAACTAGTCAAAAGTCTGTCCATTTTTATTCATTTGAGAATATTTGCAATGCTCCTTTAATGTATCAGAATTATAATGAGCAGTTTGGGAATTCAGAGTCAGATTTTCTTTCATATAGTACTTGTGGTTCTCACATTCTTTTCTTGCTTTATTTCTATAGAAATACTATTCTCATGAAACTACTATGTTTCTACTTTATTTATATGAGAAAATATCTCATGCTTGCAATATGCTGTTTTTATTCATTTTTAGTACACTTTTATTGATTTCATGTGTGTTCATAATTGCTATTGAAGGGGTTACTAAGAATTATCTTGAAAAAAACTGATTAAAGGGCTGGAATGATAGTACAGTAATAGGGCATTTGCCTTGCACGCAGTCAATCCAGTATGGACAGTGGTTTGAATCCTAATATCCCTTATAGATCCCCTAAGCTTGCCAGGATCGATTTCTGAGTGCAGAGTCAGGAATAACCCCTGAGCACCTCTAGAAATCAAAATCAAAACAAGACAAAAAAAAAACAGCAAAAAAACCATTATTAATCAGGTGGCTGTGTAATACAGATAATAGTAATAAACTAAACATATAATTTAATGTTAAGAGTTGCCTTGTATTCACCAATTCCATTTCAGTTCCTTATATCATATATTATAACAGAGCTGTCAGAGGGTTTCCTAAGGACAGAAACCTGGGGTAAGTCCTAAACATTGCCATACGTGACCGCAAAATAAAAAAACAAAATTAACTAGTATAATTTTTATTACTGTCATGCTGACCCCTAAATTATAAAAATATTAAAAGTTTGATGAAGTCAATTTATCAATTTTGTTTTAGGTCATCAGGAATATATTACTTTTGTATTCACTTACCTGTAATAAGCAAAGGAGTATTTTCTAGTAAGTCACAATATTTACTATTTTTACTATTTTATAATTTGATAATAGCCATGCCTATTGTTTCTAAGGCATGTCTTTGCTTCATTTAGTATTTACATTAAACATTCATTGATTTCAATTTACATATGTATAGAAGGTCTCAGATCCATTCACCTTCCTCCTCCCAACCTTCCTGGGTAAATTCAGTTAACTGGATTTACTTTGTGCATACATATACTCAGTTGTTTCTGCTATCTAATTGGAAGTCCCTATAAAGCTATTTGATTGGAATGAACAAATTTGATTATATATGCAAATAAGGGTGCAGTGTAAATGTAGGACAATTGCTCAAACAGCACAAGTCTTTAAAAAGCCTTGTAAGATGACTTCATATGCCATTATGCAAATAATGTCTGAAAGATGACTAATCAGTCTATGCATGCCTTTATATGAATTTGAACAGTGATCTCATAAGCCTTTATGTAAATAAAGTGTGTAGAATGAAAAATTGGATCACATATTAAAATTAGACAGTGTAAAATGACCCACCAAAAATCTGACTCTCCTTATTCTTTCTGATACCGCCCTCCTCATTTCATTCTTAGCATTACTTCCTGATGGATCTGCAAAGTAAATTAATAGCTATAATTAGATTTTTTGTCAAAAAAGTCTCTGTTTTGAAGTTATTTATATTGATAAAACTCAGAGTAAAAAATATTTATAATTAGATTTCTCGGCTTGTAATCCTTCACCTCTACACTTATTCAATAGTCTCTAAAGGGTCCTAGAATTCTGAATTTTATATCTATATTGCTGGTGAGTTTATGGTTCTTTTTGATGTTGTGCTTAGGCCACAACAGTGTTTAGGAATTATTGTACTTGGGGGCACTCATGGAATTCAGAGAACTATGCAAATACCTTGTATTAACCCAGACCTCCTGGATGAATCATGTGCTATAGTATCTCTCAATCCCAAATCTATGGTTCTTAGGCTACCATAAATAAATGGAGTTGGTCATAGCATAAAGATAGGAAAAGCAAGTAAAAGCTCATTTTTTATTATATTCACCATTTTATCTAGATGTTTTTAATTTGGTCTGAAATGTTCTTCACTTTTTTATTTACAGTCCTCAAGATGTATATTTTGCCATTTATGTATAGTGCTTTCACTTAATTATTTTTATTATGAGGATGATTGAAGCCCTTTGGCACTTCTGGTTTGAAATTCAGGGTTTATTCAATTGATCTTTTTCATAAAATCATAAATGATTACTCCTAGGAATAATCAAATCCATGTATTGACTACAGAAGAATTTAGCAAGTACTCTAAAATGTGGATGCTTATCTGCCTTAGAAAGAATAGATTTTGGAGTTTACCATTCTACAATTCTTAACTTATTTAACTTCTTTTAACTGAATTAAATATCTATAAATATATGTGTATGTACATTCAGAGTAAATACATATGAATTTTAAATATGAAATGTAATATAAATTTGCAGTTATAAAATATGAAGAAAAAATATAAATACATATAAAATAAAAAATTATTTAGACTCATAAAACTGAAAAATTCTGAAATATAAAAATTACATATCTGAATATATCACTATAGTATGCTATAAAAACAAAGCCAGGGGCCCGGGAGATAGCATGGAGGTAAGGCGTTTGCCTTTCATGCAAAAGGTCATCTGTTCGAAAATAAAATAAAATAAAAACAAAGCCAACAATGAAGTTTCTGGAAATTTATGGATATAAATAAATATATGAACCTCTGTATATAGAATACATATTATATTTGAGATGAGAAGATAAAGGGATAGATCATAAAATAGCATGTTCTCTGTATTAGGGTGATTGAGTTTTTGTGAAGAGTAGGGCAATCAAATGTTTTTCAAGTGTTTTGAGAAAGTAAGTATATGTAGAATCAAATATATGTGATCCAATATTTATTTGAAAACATTTTCTCTTATCATTGTAGATTTGTAAAATATACAGTTTTTCAACTTGTCTATACCAAACAAGCCATGAGGAAGTAAATAAAATCTTTAATATCTTTTAGTAGAAATGCAAATATATTTTATTTAAACCTACTTACACAAAATTAAAAATTTATTTTTTTAAATTAGACTATTTTATTGGACTTTAATACAATAAATGATAAAAGTTGAAGCATTGATATAAAATATTTTCTTAAACTTTTTATTCTTAATAAAATATGTGGGGGACTGGAGTGGTAACATAAGGAGTAGGGTGTTTGCCTTGCACATAGCTGGCCCAAGATGGATGTGGGTTTGATCCACAGCATCCCATAAAGTTCCACGAGCCAGGAGCATTTTCTAAGCACAGAGTCATGAGTAACCCCTTCGATCCCCAAAACTAAAAATAAATAAATAAATAAATAAATAAATAAAATTTGTTGGGCTGGAGCGATGGTGTAGCATGTAGGGCACTTTCCATGCATGTGACAAACTCCTACATTCCATGTATCCCTGACCATGCCTGGAATTATTATTCGGAATAGAGTCAGGAATAACACCTGAGCACTGAAGGGTATGGGCCATATTAAACAAATAAAAGCAAAATAAAAAACAAAAACCTGCAGATGTGCTTAAAGTGGGACTAAAATAATTATCTCGTTCACTTTATTACTATTATTAAGATGGAGAATTTTGTTAGGAATTTTATGTTGACTATTTCTTAGAGTTAGAAGCTACTATTTTATGTGGGCAACAAAAAAAA
>PVKC010036924.1:0-13112 GCA_004027635.1 Crocidura indochinensis
AAAAAAAAAAAAAAAAATTAAAAAAAAAAGAATGGCCATGAGAAAGACAAGCACCCTACTCATCCAGATCACTAATGAATTATTTCCAATTGCAAAAGTAATCCAAAGACTTCTTAAACTAAACCAACAGTATCACCTAAAGAAAATCAAGAAGTTAAATTAGACATACAAGATTAAAATTTTAGCAGAAAAAGTGTAAAATTAAATACAGAATTAATTACTTAAAAGTAAATAACATCTTCAGAAAGCTAACAAAAATAGAATTAGAATATCGACAAACTATTAGAGACATATCATAGCAAAACTTCATTAGGTTAGAAAATCTCAAACACAGAAAAGACAGAACAGGCCATGTTGTGAAGATAGCACAATAGTTGCTACAAGAATACAGAGTTCTAGGCTGGAGCAGTGACACAAGCAGTAGGGTGTTCGCCTTACACACTCTAATCTAGGATGGACTGCGGTTCGATCCCCCAGTGTCCCATGTGGTCCCCAATCCAGGAGCAATTTCTGAGTCCATAGCCAGGAGTAACCTATGAGCATCACTGGTTGTGGCCCCAAAACCAAAACCAAACAAACAAAAAGAATACAGAGGGTTCTTGACCAGTGTTTAAAGATATTTAAACATTTCAAACAGGCCCGGGAGATAGTATGGAGGTAAGGCGTTTGCCTTTCATGCAAAAGGTCATCGGTTCGAATCCCGGTGCCCCATATGGTCCCCCGTGCCTGCCAGGAGCAATTTCTGAGCATGGAGCCAGGAGTAACCCCTGAGCGCTGCTGGGTGTGACCCAAAAACCACAAAAAAATTCAAACAATGATATTATTTATGAAGAGGACAAGAGCAGTACATAAGAAATAGATAAAAACATTAATGAGCAAAAATTTAGAGACATACAAAAAGATATATCATGGCTCTTCTAAAAAGTGATCTCTATTACAGAGCTAGAAATAAGACCTGAACACTTCCTGGTGTGTTTTAAAATGAAATAACCAGCCATATAGCAAATGTAAAAAAAAATCCAAACAAGCAAGTAAACCACAATTACTGGATATAGTAGGTAACTCATTCAAAAGGAAGTCTGGAATCCAAATGGGGAATAATATTCTGTCCTCTGGAAAGCACTGCTTTAGGATATCTAAAAAACCATTTGTCTTCTGGGGAGAAGTGCACCACAGCACTCGCCAAAAAGTGAGCAGAAAATCTGGCCACGCAACATGGAAGAGGCAACATGGAAGAGGCAGGACTAGCACACCACAGCACTCATCATGAGGGGAGCAGAACCTAGTCATGACACAAAACGTGGGACAGCACTCTGAAGTGCTTACTGTGAGGGGATGACTGGCCCACAATGCAGAAAAGTTGGAACCAATGTGCCACAATGCTGTCTGTAAGGAGAGCCAAAAGCCTGAACCAAGACATGCAAAAGGCAGAATCAACATGCCAAGAGTGGCTGATTTGCTCCACAGATGCATATTTCTTCTAGTCAATGCCTTCAGCAAAATACATAACCACATAACCATAATCTCAGTGTAAATGTCACAATGCAGAACCCCAACATGCTTAATGTATGAAGTAGGATAAAGTTAGTTCTGGTACAAATCAGTACCCTAACTTTTTATGCTACACTGAGAATTTGAATAATTCTAGTATCATCAAAGTCCATTTATTGTCATTTACAATGCTTCATTTTTCTTTAGGAGAAGTAAACTAGGACTTCAAACTAGAAAAAAATAATTAAACACTTCTTGATTAGCTTAACGAACCCACCCCATAAGGTGTCATAAAATATAAAAATCAATGCTGAGCCTCAGCAACAGAAAACTTACATTTGACAAGTCCTCTCTATTTTCCCTCAACTTTTTATTCATATATTCTCTTATTACAGTCTCTTACAGACCTCCCATGAACCTCAAGCCTTTATTGCTGGAACTATTTCCTAAACTATATTAGTTAGATCATATAACCAGGTTTATTTTCTTTCAAATTATTTTTGCCTAATTTTCCTTTATAGTTATTATCATCATTTTATATCTAAACTCTTCTCTCTAGCTTTAAGGCTATAATATCCTTTCCAGACAATCTCAGTTTGTACTATTTTTCAAATTGCAATTGCTTCTTTTAGGATAGTTAGTTATCTTTTAGGATGACTCATCTTTTCAATGAAAAAGTTGAAGAAATAAGAAAAGAAAAAGACACTGAAATCACTAATAGCAGCGGTTTATTTACAACTGATGTCAAAGAATATTTTAATGCTATTAATTAAACAGTAATATTACAATCATATAGGTTTTCTATGATAAGAAACATAAGTATACTGGGAAAAGCTTTGGCATATGCAACTATTATAACCAAGATACCAGAATACTTACTTTATCAAAATTTTGTTGTCAGAACATATACATATCACTACTTTATGTAATGCCAACTTTATGAACAATTTATCCTCTAAGTCTGCACTCAACTTTAAAGACTGGGAAATAGGAAAGGAATACAGAATTATTAAGCATCACAATTTTCCAGGGCCTACATATACATATACAACATTAAGATTAGGAAACAGTATTTCGATTTTTTCAGAAACATTGGACAATGTTTAACACATGAGAAGACACTGCTTTGGTCCATCCACTCTTTCCAGCTTTTCAAAGTGTTTCCTGGCATTGCGGATATTGATCAGAGTAGCTGCAGAAGCTGAAAGATAGGGGTGGAAATGTTAACCAAAAGATAAAGAACAGGTCAGTCAATGGAATGTTTGATTGCTAAAAACAAATAAAAGAACCAAATCAATTAACATACAAGATAGAGAACATATGTATAAGGATATTCTAGCTCAATCAAGTTTTTTCTCATGAGTCTACTACATTCTATACATAAAATTCCTTTTAAAGGGGGCTGGAAATGATAGGACAGAGGGTGAGGTTTTGCCTTGCACAGTCGACTGGGTCAATTCCTAGCATTCCACATGTTTCCCCAAACCTGTCAGGAATAATTTCTGAGAACAGAGTTGGGAGTAACCTCCTGAGCACCACCATGCATAGCCAAAATATGAAAAAAATTCTCTCCCAAAATTTTAAAAAATCTTTTGGGTCAGGACTAATATTTTATATCATCATTTTAAGAATATTTAATTAAAAACTTAATATATTTTATTATATATTTATAGATTTTAAATTATTTTTAAATTTTCTTAATTGAAAACATTTTTTGCAAGTGCTGACCAGTTGTCCCAACTCCACATGTTGAAGAGGCTTCCCTTTTTGCATTCATTGCCACCTTATCAAAGATTATTTGATTGCATGTCTAGGGAACATTCTCTGAACACTCTAGTCTATTCCACTGATCTGAGGGTCTGTCTTTATTCCAATATCATGCTGTTTTAATGACTGCAACTTTGTAATACAGTTTAAAGTTAAGGAAAATAATGCCTCCCAATTCCTGTTCCCAAGGGTACTTGTAGCTATTCGCTGGTGGTTTTAGTTCCAGATGAATTTCAGGAGTGTTTGATACACTTCTTTAAAGAATGTCATCTAACACCATGCACAAAGATTGAGTCCAAATGGACTAAAGACCTTGATATCAGACCCAAGACCATAATATATATAGTAAAACACTCCAAGACATTGAATCTAAAGGAATCTTCAAGAAGGAAAAAGAACTCTCCAAACAAGTCAAAGCAGAGTTAAACAGATGAGACTATATTAAGCTGAGAAGCTTCTACACCTCAAAATTAATAATGATGCCTAGGATGCAAAAGCCACTCACAGAATGCGAGAAGCTATTCACCCAATACCATCAGATAAGGGACTAATATCTATAAGATACAAGATACTAACAGAACTTAACAAGAGTAAAAAACATCTAACCCCATCAAAAATGGGGAGAAGAAATGAACATACTATTTCTCAAAGAAGAAATATGAATGGCCAAAAGGCACATGAAAAAATGTTCCACATCACTAATCATCAGGGAGATGCAAATCAAAACAACATGAGGTACCATCCACGCCACAGAAACTGGCACACATCACAAAGAACAAGAACAATTAGTGCTGGTGAGAATGTGTCGAGAAAGGAACTCTCACAGCTGGTGGGAATGATGTCTGGTCCAGCACTTATGGAAAACAATATGGAGATTCCTCAAAAAACTGAGAATTGAGCTCCCATATGATCCAGCTCCTAGGAACTCAAAAATGCAATACAAAACCCCCTTCCTCACACCTATATTCATTTTAGTGCTATTTACATTAGTCAGACTCTGGAAACAACTAAAACGCCCCTCAACACATGAATGGCTAAAGAAACTGTGGTACATATACACAGAAGAATATTATGCAGCCGTCAGAAAAGATGAAGTAATGAAGTTTTGCTATACATGGATGTACCTGGAGTCTATTATACTGAATGAAATAAGTCAGAGGGAGAGACACACAGAATAGTCTCATTCATCTATGAATTTTAAGAAAAATAAAAGACATTATTAAAATAATTCCTGGAGATAAGGAACGGAAGGACTGGCTCACAATATGAAGCTCACCACGAACAGTGGAGATTGCAGTTACCGCGCTGAGAACTATCATAACAATGTCAATATGTGAGGGAAGTAGAAAGACCGTCTTGAATACAGGTGCGGTGGGAGAGAGATGGGGGCATTGTTGATGGGAATGTTGCACTGGTGAAGGGAGGTGTTTTTTATGACTGAAACACAACTATAATCATGTTTGTAAACACTGTTTAAATATACTTAGAAAAATAAAGATAAGATATTAAAAAGTACAATAAAAATGTCTTCCAGTAACCCTAAAAAATAAATTATTGTTTTTGTTTTGGTTTATTTTGGGTGTTTTTTTGTTTTTGTTTTTGGGCCACACCCAGTAACACTCAGGAGTTATTCCTGGCTATGTGCTCCTGACTTGGGGGACCATATGACATGCTGGGGGGTTGAACTGCAGTCTGTCCTAGGCTAGCATGGGCAAGGCAGATGCCTTAACACTTGCACCACTGCTTGGGCCCCTATTTTAATATTTATAAAGTCTGTTTTAAAAATTTGTACCATATGAACAAAATCACATATTTTGTGTCTTTTATTTCAATACCTTAGGTTTAGTGACCTGGTTTTGGGGATTGGGTATTGAAATAACACCTGGGAGTGCTCATGAGATACTCATTGCCTATTGCTCAGGAATATTTGGCATACCATAGGGTTTGGGATATAAACTGGGCCTTCCACAGGTTAAGTATGTGGAACCAACTTTTTTAGCTGATTTTATTATTTTTTTAGCCACATGCAGCAATGCTCAGGAGTTATGTTCTGAATTCAAAAATTACTTGGACATTCTCAGGAAGGTTCTCATATGGGATGCTAGAGATCAAATTTATGTATGCTGCACGAAAGGCAAGCACCCTATCTGTTGTACTATTGCTCTATCCACTTAGCTGATTTTTAAGTTTCCTTAAAGACAGGCATAATATCCAAGAATATAAGTATAATTTAGCTTCAAGTAAAAATATAAAAATAAAATATTTATTTACTGTTGCTGTTGCACTAAAATAGATATTTTTAAAAACGTGTGTTAAAATATGTTTAAAATTCTAAGTATTTAAGATGATCACAAACAGGTGGAGCTCAGAAGTTATTCCTGGCTCTGTGGTTATGGGATCATATGTCAGGATAGAACCGTGGTTGGCCACAAGCTAGGCAAGCATCTTAAGTTCTATAAAAATCTTTCTGGACCCCGATATTATTTTAAGTGTACAGATAAGTAGCATGGAGTACATTTAACTACTGTACAGTCACCAGCACAAAATATATTTTACTTATTTGATAAAGCAGTATAAGTATGTCATTTGAATTTAAACTTACGAATGGATGGATCAGACATCACAACCATGACATAAGTGTTGGATGTAAAGATGTCAATGAAAGCAGCAAAATTAGAGTTCCTGACTTCCATGCTCTGGAAGGAAGCAGCCAATTTGCTGTAGAAGGAATGAGAAAAATAAGTAAGAACATTAAAAAATTATATACAAAATTTGTGACTTTTATATTAGAGCATTTTCATCTCATTTCACAATTCCATTACGATAATTATTCTCTAACTCACTTGATTTTCAGGTTAGGACTTATGAAATAAAAGTATCCTCAGGCTTAGATAGAGGTTAAAAACCATACCACAGATCCTGGCTCTGTCCAAAGGTCAGAAGTCAGTGCCTTGGTATCCATAAGAGGGTTCCAAGAGCACAGAAGTCAAAAGCTCCCCAACCAGTCAGTATAGTATTATAAAGGTAAACAGAGCATCTGTGGCATAGAACCTGGCTCTACCCAAAGACCAGAAGTCAGCACCATGGTTTCCCTCCCCCAAGAAGCGGGGGATATCTCTCTGGAAGTGGGGAGGACACTGAGCATGAAGCAAAAAAAAAAAAAAAAAAGCAACCACAAACTACAAAGAAATATACAACTAAAAAGCAGCATAAAACCACCTGATGGTAATGGGCAAAGATTTTAATACTAAACACTCAATTAGTAACAGCCCCTTACAAAATCTCTTTGAAAAGGATTACAGAGTAGAAATGCTTAGACTGTATAACAAGTTCAAAAAAACAATTAAGTGGTACAATATAAAACAAGAGGATCTGAGACCAGAAGCCAGAAAAAAAAACAAAAGAAAATAAAAACAAAAAACCCCCAAAACAACAGAATTGACTGCTCACTGGTTCTAAGTGGCAGGTCCAGCATGTAAGAGCACACACCCAATTTGTTTCAGTCCACAGAATGGACCAGAAAGAAAAATGGGAGTCTTTTTTAACTTTAACCATATTCCTGCAAGTTTTCCCAAGAAGTCAAACAATAAATATCCACAAACTGGAGAGCAAATAGCATACGACAGAAATTTCACTGTCTTCACACATTAAATATACCAGCCTAACTCCTAAGAAAAATATTATACTAACTCTTAAGAAAAATAAGGCAGAGAAAAAGCAGGTTCCTCTTTGTGATTCAGAAGTGCTATTTTTGCACCCAGAACTTTAGTAGACATGATCTGATTAAAAGGATTTGACTTGACTAAAACTCTAAACGAAATGTGAATTGAAAGAACACTCCTCAGTATAGCAAAAACCATCACAAATAAGCCCACTGCAAACATTATACCCAAGTATACCCAATGGTATAAACTAAAGGCCTTCCTCTAAGATCTGGCTCAAAACAAGGTTGCCATCTCTCACTGCTTCTATTCAATATAGTACTTGAATTGCTTGCTATAGAAATTAGGCAAGAAAATGATACCAAGAATAGATAGGAAAGGATGAAGTCAAGTTTTGACTGCAGATGACATGAAAGTACATTTAGTAAATAAAAAGAATCCACAGAAAAGCTTCTAGAAATAATAGCTTTGTATATTACGATGGCAGATTACAAAGTTAATAAGCCAAAGTTCATGTCTTTTCCATATATAAAAATAAATATATATTTAATACAGAAATATATTATATAAACATATATGAATATACATATAAATATATAAATAAATAAAATGGAGAGAGGAATTAGATGAAAAAATTCTATTCACAATTCTGACAGAAAATCAAGTATCTTGGAATCAACTAAAGCGATGAAAGATGTATACAAACAAAAATACAAAACATTGCTGCAAGAAATGAAAAATACAGAGGAAATGGATAGGAAGGATTAACATAATTAATGTGGCAATTAATATAATTAACATGGCAATAATTCCCAATTTATTGTACAGATCTAAAGCATTTCCTAGAAAGATACTCATGACATTTTTCAAAGAAATAAATCAAACATTCCTGAAATGCATGTTGAATAATAAGCCTCCATGAAGTAAAGCAAGCCTTGTGAAAAAGAAGATTGGAGGCATTATTTTCACCAACTTTAAACAAATACAGTAATTAAAATAGCATAGTGTTGGAATAAAGACAGACTCTCCGATCAATGAAATAGACTTGAATATGCTGAGAAAAGGGCAGGAAATACAAAGTGGAGCAAGGGAAGCCACTTCAACAAATGGTGTTGGGGAAACAGGTGAGCTACATGCAAAAAAAAAAAAAAAAACCAAACGAAGAAAAAAACAAAAAAATACCTCAGATCTGCATTTAACATCATGCACAAAAGTGTAATCAAAATAGAATTAAGAGGGCCGGAGAGATTGCATGGACATAAAGTGTTTGCCTTGCATGCAGAAGGACGGTATTTCAAATCCCGGCATCCCATATGGTTCCCTGAGCCTGCCAGGAGCGATTTCTGAGCATTCAGCTAGGTGTAACCCCTGAGCACTGCCGGGTGTGACCCAAAAACCAAAAAAAAAAAAATAGAACGAAGAGTTTGATATTAGAACTGAAACCATATGGTGCTTAGAGACAACCTAGGTAGAACTCTCCATGAAACTGAATCTAAAGGCATCATAAAGGATGAATCAACAATCACCAAGAGGGCCTGAGTGATAACACAGCAGGTAGTACATTTGCCTTGCATGCAAATGTTCGATCCCTGGCATCCCATATGGTCCCCTAAGTCCACCAAGAGTGGTTTCTGAGTGAAGAGCCAGGAAGTCCCCGAGCACCATCAGGTGTGACCCAAAAACAAACAAACAAAAAAGAAACAAAGAAACAAAAACAAAAAATCACCAAGAAAAAGAAGAGATTATAAACAAATGGGACTGCAATAAACTAAGAAGCTTCTGCACCTCAAAGGAAATTATGACCAGGATGTAAATAATCTCATGGAATGAGAGAAACTATTCATCTAATACCTATCTAATAAGGGGTCAATATCTAAGATATATGGCAATGCCTGAAGAATGTACGAACACTTCCTCAAAAACATATAGATGGTCAAAAGGTACATGAAAAATGCTTCATAATATTAATTATCAGAGAAATACGGATTAAAAAACAGCACTGAGATATCTCACAAGACAGAGACTGGAACGCATCACAAAGATCAAGAACAACCAGTGCTGGTTTAGATGTGGGGAAAAAGGCACTCTCATTCACTGTTGGTAGGAATGCTGACTAGTCTAACCTTTTTGGGAAACAATATAGATATTCATCAAAAAACTAGAAATTGAGCTCCCATATGACCCAGCATGCTGCAGTCTCCAAACCCAAGACCCCAAACTCTGAAATATGCCTCTTACCTTTTCCAAAACCCAGGCCCAGAAAGTCACCAGTCCTGATCTCTTTCTGCCCTCTGATACCCAAACCATGCAGTAATTAGCATATCTGCACAAAAACATTCCAATTTATATCTTCTATTTCAAGAAACACTACTTCTCTCAGACAGCACACAACATGAAGGCTTAGTAAACCAAACAGAATAATCGACAGTTTTCTTAACATACTCAAATAACCCTGCATGGTTAGCGAGATATGAAAGACAGACATATTAGTAACCACCTTCTATACAATCAACGAAATAGATCATTTTCTTAAGTAATGGGCAACTTGCAACTCCACCATTAAAACCCACAGAATGCAAAGAACAATAGAGAATCTATAGAGGTCAACTGTATTTGTGTGAAGGAAGAGAAACCTAGGGAAATCTCTAAGATCATAAAAATGCTTAAGCATGGTTGATTAGAACTTAAGTTCAACACTTAAAGCAATTAGCTGCCCATCCACCTGTCCCAAAATTGTAAGATCACCCTAGATATTGTATCTTCACCCAAGGTGGATGGGTCTGGTGCAGATAGCCATGAAGGATTAATAAATGATCCCAATAAGGAGAGTCGTGGAGTCAATGACTTCTCCCTCATGGTGTCTCGAGCATGCCAAGCCAAACTCTCCTTTATTCTCACAGAACCCATTCAACCAGGTTGGGCAGGTTAGAGTCACCAGGTAAGCTTTAAGATATCAATGGTCTAGGTTTAAGGAAAAGAGGAATGAGTGAACACCTTTATTTTGTGTCAAGACAAAACAGATTTTCCTTTAAAGTTTTCTTAATTATCTCATCACACTAAATTGTTCATTTTTAAGATTTATGTATGTCATGTTCATTTTAAAATGTGTTAGCATCTGGGGCCCGGGAGATAGCATGGAGGTAAGGCGTTTGCCTTTCATGCAAAAGGTCATCGGTTCGAATCCCGGTGCCCCATATGGTCCCCCGTGCCTGCCAGGAGCAATTTCTGAGCATGGAGCCAGGAGTAACCCCTGAGCGCTGCCGGGTGTGACCCAAAAACCACAAAAAAAATGTGTTAGCATCGATTTTTAAAACAAAAATAGAACCATGAATAGAGAAAATATTCACATGCTATAATTTCATAAAAGGCCAACATAAACAGCTCACTAAATTTGGGCATCCAAGTTATTACAATGCATAAGGTACTTGCATTGCACTAAGTTGACCCAGGTTTTATTCCTGGCATTGCATATTTGGTCCCCAAGCACTGCCAAAAGTTGATTCCCGAGCACAGCTTGATGTAGCCCCAAAGCCAAAACAAAACAAAACAAAACAAATAAACCAAACAAACAAAAAATCAAAGAAAATAATCTCACATTAATGCAAGTGACCTTACTTGAAAGATAAACAATATAGCTTGGTGAGAATGTAGAGGAAAATGAACTGATATACTATTGTGGGCAATATAAAGTGGTGTATATTCATTTAAAAATAAAACTTGAAATTCCACATGACCTGGCAATACTGATTCTAGGCATTTATCTGAAGGATATGAAAATAATAATTCAGAAAGATATTTGCAAAAAAACGAAACAAGTGAACAAACAAAAGGGGCCGGGCGGTGGTGCTGGAGGGAAGGTGCCTGCGCTTACCTAGGGCGGACCGGACCGTGGTTCGATCCCCCGGTTCCCATATGGTCCCCCAAGCCAGGAGCGACTTCTGAGCACATAGCCAGGAGTAACCCCTGAGCGTCACTGGGTGTGCCCCCCCCCAAAAAAAACAAAACAAAACAAGTGAACAGAAAGATATTTGCACCTTTGTATATAGCAAGACAATTCATATTATTTAAAACATGCAAATTTGCAATATTCAAAACAAAATCTTTTGTAACCACATCTTATCTTAACAGATAGATGAAAATGGATGGAGCATAAGGTGATCATGCTATGTGAAAAGAAAAGGAAACAAAAGACTGTTATTGGATGGTTTTGCTCATATATGGAATGTGGATTATTAAAGCAAATGAGGTGGAAGAAAAGACAAACTCCTAGACTCAGTTGAAAATATGGTGGTTACCAGAGGGAAAGAGGATGGAATGGGAGGAATGAACAGGGGGTGTTTTAGTGAATGGCATTAAATATTGTTCATCAGTTCATGAAGGAGTGAGGATATTTATTCACATATAAACATATAAAACTAGATGCACAGAAACCATAATATTGTAAATAAAAAATTTAAAGGTTTGAAATCATGTGACATCACTTTTTATTAGGAATTATAGGACAAGTTCCTATCTACTCATAACCAAAAACTGTGGGGGTAAGGCCATAAAAGGTGGCTCTGGGAACACTGCCAAAAACATGAAGGTGGAGAAAGTCCTCCAAAGATGTAGCAAAGAGATGCATTAACACATTCCTGCTGAGGACCAGCTCCAAAACTTGAAATCAAAATTTGACACATGTGTATAGGCTATCATATCGACCTTTCAACTTGATTCCTAGCTTAAATTTGCTTCGATCTTCTTTTCATTTTAATGAGCTAGAATTTATTACCTGCCTTAAATTTTTTCCTAGATAAAGGAAAGAAGGGTGAAGAGCTCATCCAGCTTACAGCAGGCCTTATCAGGCTTTCAAAGTCATGTGGCCTATCGTTGGTAATGATGGGACAGACATATACATATATGCCGCATATGGTCCATCTGCCTGTATTATTTGGCTCACAATTGATGTTATAAATATCCAAATGGTCCTTGGCAGGAAAAAGGTTCTTCAACTGTAGAAATTACATATTTAAATACATATATAATATCTGAGTATATTTGAGATGTTTTATTGTTATTTTACACAACCTGAAAAATTATTTTGAGGGGCCCGGGAGATAGCATGGAGGTAAGGCGTTTGCCTTTCATGCAAAAGGTCATCGGTTCGAATCCCGGTGCCCCATATGGTCCCCCGTGCCTGCCAGGAGCAATTTCTGAGCATGGAGCCAGGAGTAACCCCTGAGCACTGCCGGGTGTGACCCAAAAACTAAAACAACAAAAAAAACAATAAAAAAGAAAAATTATTTTGAAATGCTTTGTTTGTTTTTAAAATTTATGCAACCTGAAAAATATTGCTTTATTAATATAATATTTAACTATTCAATTGATCCATCTAAAAGATATCAAGATCATTTTAGATGCTTTTATAAATGGCAAAATATATCAGTTTTATATATACACCTCAAATGATTATAATTTGATATACTTTAAGAAATAATTAGGTTTATAATAAATATATTCTTGAATATTTGCAAGAATAATTTATCACTAAAATATCAACTCTGTTTTGTTTGGACATACCCAGCTGTGCTTAGGGCTTACTTCTTCCTTATTCTGTGCTCAGGGATAACCCCTAATGAGGCTCAGAGAACCATATGTGGTGCCAGGATGAAACTATTTCTCTAGCCTTCAAAAATAAACCTTAAAATTTTTTATTAACTAATAAATTTCAATTTTAAAAGACATTTGAATAAAAGAAAAATTTCAGAAAGCTTCTAAGTGTGTTAATGAGTATTCTACCCTGTGCATATGTTTTATTCAGGAAAAGAATTCTGATTACTAAGTATTTACTAAATAGTAATTTTGATCTACTTACAATGCTAAGATTCAAATCCTATTTGATAAAAGCAATATTAATTATTTCTAAACTCTGTGTGTAAATATATATATATACGTATATATATAACTATAGGATAGTTACTTGAATCACTGTAGTTTTATATCAGATTTTGATATTCATAAAGTAAATTGTACTTTCTTGTTTCTCAAGATAAATGTTCTATTTATTTCTTCCAATAGAATGTCAGACATCTTGAAAGGGTTCTCTGCTTAAACTGTTTTTATATGCTGCTTCTATATCACTTGAGTTTATTAAAGATAATCACTTTTACCTCAGTCAATTCTAGGTTCCTTTACAGCTTAGTAAAGAAACTT
>PVKC010036925.1:0-13111 GCA_004027635.1 Crocidura indochinensis
TTACTTCTGAAGCATCACGCTGTAGAAAAGTTTGTTTTCTTTTCTTAGGGGCAAAACATATGGGTCAATGAAATAATATATTCAAGAAAAAAAGAAATCATTAGGACTCATGAAAAGCATAATGAAAATACTATGCTTTTCCTCTGTTTTCTAAGTATATCTTTATCTATAGCCATATCCATATCTTATTTATTATGTCATTTGGAGTCATCCATAGCAGGCTTTTGGGTTGTACTCCAGGCAGTACGTGGCATGGGTTGCAGGTATGACGATTTTAAGACTGAGCATGACAATTTTCTCTACTGTTGCCACCCCAAATGTGCTTAGGAACCAAAAAGAGTACAACTGGAAGTAGTTGGCAGTCATGGTTGCAAAAGATGATCTACAACAAGCTAGACAAAAAGGGGACCACTTATACTAGCAGCCCGGTGGGCAAAGGAGGGAGATATGGATGCATGCTAGGAATAGGGATGGAGGAAGGACAACATTGGTGGTGGGAATACCCCTGATTCAATGTCACTACGTACCTAAAATATTACTGTGAAAGATTTGTAATCCACTTTAGTCAAAATAAAAATAATTAAAATAAAAAAAGATGAAACCAGGGCTCCATCCCAGTGAAAAGCATATATATCATTCACCTCTATGACCTTTCTCATTAGAGATACTTTCATTCATAATTTTGTAACTTAATACTAAAACCGTTTATATCTCCTTTGAACAAAAATGGAAAGAAATAGTAAGAATAAAATATAATGAGCTAGGGCCAGAGAGATAGCACAGCGGTAGTGCATTTGCCTTGCATGCTGCAGGTCCAGGACTGACAGTGGTTGTATTCCTGGCACCCCATCTGGGTCCCTCGTGCCTGCCAGGAGCAATTTCTGAGTTCAGAGCCACTTTTTGAGTGTCACCAATCCCTCCAATATATATTTTTAAATATATATTTAAACACATTTTAAATTATTATTGTATTCATTTCAGCTGTGAGGTAACTAAGAGTCAATGAGACTAAGTAAGTTCACAGTGGTAAGGTTTTGAACCCAAAAGGTAAGAGTGTTTAATTTTCTTCCTTGCTGTTGTTAATGTAGATCTTAACATATCTGCTCTTTTGCACACAATACACCATTTAATTATTAATAAAAATATTAATATAGGGAAATGCCTTACCCATCTTGTGGACAGGGAAACTAAAACCATGGTAAGCTATTATTCCAAGCTTATATAGTTTATAAAGAGTAGAAATGCAACCTGGCTGATTCTAACTTGTGCTTAAAGCCTTCATTCTGAGCTGTATGATAACATTTAGGATTTTAGGATTTAGTTCTTAAATTTAGTACATACTTCCAGTAACAGTGGAAGTACGGTGACTAAATAAACCCTCCTAGATGTTGGAATGATTTGAGACAATTTCCTGGTAAAAGTAAGAGTCAATCATGTGTACAATGTTCTTGACATTTTTATAACAGTGATGAAAAGGAAGTTTGGAGGACATTTATAACCAGTTAGAAAAGAAGATGCTAGGGTCTTGGGTTCCTGAGTTATCCTCCTAAACCTCTTTTATATAACATTTAATTAATTTGCCTCCAAGCAATCAACCATAAAATTAAGTAAGCCATCTTAACATTTCTTTAGAAATATATTAATTGTACATAATATATTAATTATGTAGTATATTAATTATTATAATAGTGATAAATATTGTATGTAATTAGTAATATATGTATTGGTATGTATAAGTACATATTTAGAAAGAGCATGTTTTGAGGTGCTAAGAGGTGTCTGATTCTGTTTGAAAGTTTGTTGATCCTGGGAATGTTGCACTGGTGAAGGATTTTATATATATATTATATATTACTATATATTATATATTATATATATATTAAAATAAAAAAAAGAAAGAAAAGATAAGGCCTCCCAATTCTTACCACAGGCTGTGTTCTTTACATTGACTATATATAGAAAGAGGAGGTACAGTAAATGCACTCCATATACACCTCAGCCCAGGCCATTTGATTGTTTGTATTGTGAATTGGGGGACAAAAAAAAAAGAAAGTTTGTTGCTTAGATTTGGGATGCACTTTAGTCGTGTCAGCAGTGCTTGGGGAGCATGTGGTCATTCTTTTATACTAGGTATCTGCCCTATCACTTGAGCAATCTCCCTGGTTTGATATTAAAAAGAGAAAAAGTTGGGGCCGGGCGGTGGCGCTGGAGATAAGGTGCCTGCGCTAACCTAGGTCGGACCGCGGTTTGATCCTCGGTTCCCCATATGGTCACCCGTGCCTGCCAGGAGCGACTTCTGAGCGAATGGCCAGGAGTAACCCCTGAGCGTCGCCGGGTGTGGCCCAAAAAACCAAAAAAAAAAAAAAAAAGAGAGAGAGAGAAAAAGGTGCAACTACTATTTGGTCACTATTTCCTTCAGTTTATTTTTTCCTACTTTAGTTTTTTATAAATAGAAAATTTTATTCTGCCAGAAGAGATTTCAAGAATATAAATCTTGGGCCCGGGAGATAGCATGGAGGTAAGGCGTTTGCCTTTCATGCAAATGGTCATCGGTTCGAATTCCGGTGCCCCATATGGTCCCCCGTGCCTGCCAGGAGCAATTTCTGAGAATGGAGCCAGGAGTAACCCCTGAGCACTGCCGGGTGTGACCCAAAAACCAAAAAAACAAAAAAACAAAAAAACAAAAAAACCAAGAATATAAATCTTGGTGATCCTTGTATTCCATTCTTGTGCTTTAGGGCAATGGCTTGGACAGTAATGATAGCTTTTAAGTTGTTTCCTGTTTTGTTTGGTTTTAATGCAATCCTTGCTGAAACTTCCCTCCTTCTCTTCTGCATTAGTAATGCAGAATGAAATTCATTGTGCCCATTATATCTGTTAAATGGTTTCCATTTTAACTTGAGAAAAATGTATTGACGTTCATGTGTTTGGCATGGAAAATGTGTATATCTATGGAAGATAGCAACTTGTCTGTTGGAATTACAGTGCATTATGTATAATGCTGCTTTTAGCTGTGCATATACATTTCCTGGAATCTTATTGTGTCAGAGCTTGGAAAGTTTACACAAGCATTGGTAATCTAATTTTTGTCTGGTGGGTGGCTGTGGAAATATGGAGTATTTGAAAAAGCAAATGTCTTGGCCATCTGTGCCAGGGAGTGGTTTGGTGGTAGGGTGTCTCATCAGGTGGGATAAAAAGATTCCATCAAAAAAAGTTTTGCTAAATATTGCCATAGGGGTCTAACCTAACTATGCTCTAAGAGCAAAAAGATAAAATCATTATGGCTTTTAAAAATTAGCACATTTCTGACTATTCTATTTTTGGAATTCTAATGTAAGTTTGAGAGTCTGTTTTATCTTTCTCCTGCTTCCTAACCATAATCCTCTTGACTACATTGTTTCCTATGTCTTTGTCTTCTTTGGCTCATAAACATCTTGTTAAGGTCTGTTGAGGATTAGGGGCTGTGACATAATTTTCTTGCCGAGTCCTTTTATTGGGGATTTTTCAGTTGGTTTATCTTGGAGTTCTTTGAAATGTCTTCTATAAAGCAATGATTTTCATATTTCTTTGTTCATTTCAGAATCTGGGGTGTACCTTGCTCAACTCTTCCTGAGGTCTAGGTAATGAATTGTATTATTTAATAGGGCGAGTGTGAAATTCTACATGCAGCAGCTGTACTGCTTGCTGCTTCTTATAGTTGCTTAAACGCTACTCATGCACTGCGGCTGTACTGTGATGACGTTTTTTTTTGCTTTTTTGAGCTTTAAAAGTTTCACAGTTATCTGTCTAAAGCTAGATTTCATACTGTCAGGACTAATACCATTGGGCTGGAGAATTCTTTGTTTTGGGAGATATTCTGTGCAATGTGAGATGTGGTCCATAGCCTATACTCCTGAGAAGTCCATAACACTTTTCACCCATGTTTCCAGATATTCTTAATGTTCCCTGGGAAGGGATATGAAATTACCCCCAAATGGAAGTCACTGTTGTAAAGCAGGTTGAAGCAGAGGCTGGTCTGATGTAAAGGAATTTCTATAAAAGAAGTCAAGTCAAACAATGTAATGAATTTAGTGTCTTGGAGGATGTGTGGAGGGAGGAATGGGGTCACATGTTCCCCAAGAAAGCATTTTACTCTCTGTCTACAGATATTTAAACTCAATAAGAGAAGAGGGAAGGGTCACATTTTAACTGCTTTGCTTCTAGTCTGCTATTTTTCTCCACATCCTGTGATGTTTTTTTATATCTTTTATGCGACTTGACTCACATAAGAAAAAGTCCAATTTTTACAGTATTTTCCACCTTTACTACATTTCTATTCTGACCTCCTCACTCTTCTGTTTCTCCCACTGATCGCTTGCTCCAAACAGGAAGGCGATGCTCATATATATATTTTTTTAATTCACTTCACCACCCAATATTACATTTTTTGTGGGCATGGATTTAAACAAGATCCATTCTCTTCTGTAATATGCTTCCGTAAAAAAAGGTGTTAGGTTTCTACTAAAATGGGTATTACTAATGTTTACCATGATAAGAAGTCTCTATTCCAACTAAAAAGTGGAGAAGCTGTCGACCAGCACAGTATAGACATTTTTCTTGTTTAACTTTTTCTCACTCCTCTGAGTAAGTCGCATCTATTACATGCTATGCCAATCTCATGAGTCCGTCAAAAGAGCATCTATTTGCCATTGAAAAAAGCAATTAAAATCACATGCAAACGAATGAAATAATCAAATGCATCTGATGATAATTCAAGATTTCTTTTTTTATACTATGAAAGCTGTGGAGGTGTGCTACCAAATCTATTTGATCAATATATGGGATGTAAGAAGAGGAGACAAGATTGACTGATGAATAAAATGAAGCTGACACAAACAGGCTGACAGCCAAGCTGTAAGTCTCTTTAGGGCAAATGCAATTAACTTAGAATAATAGACTCAAATTTGATGGTTAGAAATGCATTTTTATTAACAATCACAGCTGAATCATTATGCTCTTATGAATAAAATGGCACTTATATTTTGTGCATGTGTGTGCATGCATATATAAATACATATATTCTCGTCTCTATGTATATTATCCATGTCTCTTACATTTCGCTGTGCTGTACTTACAGTTTGGGTGAAAAAGTTACTTTTTAAAATAATGTGTTTTATTTTAAAGGAGACCCATTCATAAATTGTCTCTAGGATTATAAATTTGGAATTTTTTTTTTCAAACCACATGTATAAAACTCAAGCTATTTATCTGGTGCTATTATATGTAACATAAGTGAGACCTGGTCCCAGAACTACAGGTCCTTTGGGGATTTGGAATTGCAATCAGGGATTTACAGATTTCATTTTGAAGAGAAGTCATTACTAGAAACCTAAGCTCATTTCCTCTTCTTTAATAGCTATTTTAAATCATTCATTTAGAAAATACATTAACTATTTAGGGTACTTACAAAGCATTTCTCTTGGCACTAAATTTGTGTTTTTTAAAGATTAGTGTTTTTTAAAATTATTTCAAGAGGAGATAAGAAAGAAAAAAAATACACCAAATGATATTTTGGTGATATCAGATATCTTTCAAATATTTTCTTTTCTCATTGTCTGAGAGGAAGCAAACTTAAAACTTTAACAAAATATGAGAGGATTTCCAAAATATTTTTAATATCATATAGATGGAAAAACTGTGTGTCTGCTTAGAAAAATTTAAAATGGACTTTAAATATAATTAAGAACTGGCATATTCGTGATGATCTTTTAAAATAAAGTTATGAATAACTTAAATCAGTTGCAATTTGTAATCACTAATTATGTAAAACAGGGAAAATGTTATAGGAAAGAATAAGTAACTTATTTTTTACAAAGAATTTAGTCTATGGCGTCTTGCATAACACTGCAAACTGCTTTATATATACATATATATTAAATGCAAAATAAAGCTCCCTGAGTTATGTAATTGCTATTCTTCAAAAGGACATTATGAAGGTTGACAATTTAAAATGTACTCTTCCTGTCACCATCCACTTTTTTAAAATGTCTACTGATGGTGTAAAAACAATCTGAGCAGAAGAGGGCTGCCATTGCCAATTTAGGACAGTGGCTTTGTTATTAGCGTAGGCATATTAGATCATCCTTTTGCTCTTCCTGCCTTGCTTTGTTCTTTTGATATGGCAGGGAACTGAAATTGACAACAGCCTACATTTATATAACAATAACTTGCATTGTTAAATATATATATGTAGATAGACAGATAGAGTTCTTTTATTCCCTAGAGATATCAAAGTTCACTACACACCATGAAAAAAACTACAGAAATATGCAGATGCTTCTGAGGTGAACCATGACAACTATTTTAAAACATAAAGTATTGACAGCCTCAAGACTGGAATAGTTCCTAGTCATTTTTAATTTATTTTTTTATATTTTTACTTCTTTATAAAATCTCTGTTTTCATCAGGAGGCGGAGGGACAGATAAAGGTCACACTTCTTTACTTGTGCAATAAAGCAGAGGCGGTTTAGGAAAGTAAGCTGGGAGTATAGTTCTCTATGGAGGCATGCTTGAAAAACTGCTGCTGTAAACACAACCGGAGGAGCCTGCCTTCCATCCTAGTCGTTGTGGGATTCTTTGCAGCTTTTAAAACCACAGCAAACTGAGTGGGGAGTCTGGTGACAGAATGGACAGTACTTTAACTAGGAATCCTGTATTAATAAAAAGAATACAAGGTGTCCCATTAAATTAGAATTTAGGATGCATACAAAGGATGCATACATTTTAGTGGACGTTCTGGTCTGTAAAAATATACAGACTACTTAACACTAATACTTAATGTTCAATACTAAACATTTATGTCTCCTATATCTAAAATTTATTTTAACAGGAAAGTCTTTATTTAATCAGACAATTCTAAATTGAAAAAGCCAGATAGATTATGCATGTTGTTTTGAAAGTAGATTGTGATCAGGTAAAAAAAGTTTTCAGAGAAAAACACAACCATCCTAACCATTAAAAAACATTGTAAATCCCCTTTCTTTCATACAGACTGTTTTTCTAAGAGTATTTTGTTTAGAAATGACACACTTTAATAAATACTTGATAGTACATTTAGCTTTGGATATAATTTTCTTGATTATAAAACTCAGATCATCGGAAAATCAATAAGTATCTGTATATCTGGTTTTCAGTTTCCAATTGAAATTATGAGATAGGGATGTGGATCTGGATAGAGTCATACCTGTGAGGCTCTGAGTTCAACCCCTGTAAAGATAAAAAAAAGGGGGGGGGAAGAAAATGTCTTCTGTGAGTGTAGGAGCTTGATTCATGTTGCTTGAATGACTTTTTTTCTACAAATTCAATTAAATTTTTTCTCCCTTCTTTACCTTTCTGTCATACCTTTTTTTTTTTTAGGTATACTTATATTTCCTCTATAGTTTCATAGCCAATTTGAGGTATTCTTCAGCATATGTAGTATGCAATTTCACATGACTATAGCAGAGAAGTTTAGGTATTTACCTAACAATATTTACCTGACAATATTTCTTACAAAGTTAGGTCTAGGTTAGGGCTTTGTAACTGAAGGTGACTTTCACAAATATGAGTCAATTTAGTACTTTTCAGAAAGGTTGCATTATAGAAAACTTTTTTTTTTGTTATGTTTTTGGGTCACACCCGGCAGTACTCAGAGGCCACTCCTGGCTCCACGCTCAGAAATTGCTCCTGGCAGGCACAGGGGACCATATGGGGCACCGGGATTCAAACGGATGACCTTTTGCATGAAAGGCAAACACCTTACCTCCATGCTATCTCCCGGACCCCGCATTATAGAAAACTTTTATCTTGAGTTTTTTAACTGTAATCTCACACTTCAAATTCACTCCTTTTTTTTGTTTGGTTGGTTTTTTTGGGTCACACCCAGCAGCGATCAAGGATTACTCCTGGCACTAAGCTCAGAAATCGCTCCTGACAGGCTCATGGAACCTTATGGGATGCCTGGATTCAAACCACTGTTCTTCTGCATGCAAGGCAAACTCTCTACCTCCATGCTATCTCTCTGTCCCCAATATATTCACTCTTTTTTTGAAAATTTTTAGGCATGGTGCTTTACCATATGTTAATAGGAGTTTTGTGCATGAAACGTTTAAAAACCATGCTCTCCATCAGTGTGTTTATGTCCTCCCCTTTGTCTTTGTTTCTTCATTACATTCCCCTCAAACTCCCCACCTTCTCATTTACAGTCCTCAAAAGTAAGCTTTTTACTGAAGAACAATTCTCAGCCTTTGGACATTTGCTATTTTTTTACTATGTTTATCTATTTCCCACATATGAAAAAGATAATTTATTCTGTAGCTGTCCCTCTATTCTGAGTAGTAATTTATTGTGTATATATATCAGTTTTCTTTTTTTTTATTTTTTGAGGATTTTGGGCCACACCGGTGATGCTCAGGGTTACTTCTTTCTATGTACTCAGAAATTGCTCCTGGGTTGGATGACCATTTGGGACACCAGGGTTCGAACCTCAGTACATCCTGGGTCAGCTTTGTGCAAGCCAAACACCCTACCACTGCACCATCGCTCCGGCCCCTATACCAGCTTTCTTATACATGCAGTCTTTATTAAATTAATTTTTACATATAGATACATGCATTACATATACTTTATAAATATGCTTTATTATGTATATTGCCTAATATGTGACTCAGTTAAGAAATTTATTAGAGGAATTTAAATCTACTGAAAATAATTATTCTTAGATACAATGCCAACTTTTAAACCATAGAACCAAGACCCAAGATTTAATTTCTTTATGTTAGAATTTGTTATAGAACATTACTTATCTTTTAAACACAGAATTTTATGACTCTTTAATAGTAGATGTACTTCTTTTATTCTTATGGTCATTATCATTGGTTATGTTCCTACTGAATATATACATGTCATGACATTGCTGAGAAGATGCAAAGCTAAAGAGATGTGAGGTAAGACAGCAAGAAGCAGAGTGACAAATACTTTAGGAAGATTAAAGAACTAATTGACAAAACTTGAACATTCCAAGAATGAAAATATAAGGACTTAGAGAGATAGCAAAGGGTTTAGACACTTACCTGGCATTTCTTAGTTTGATTCCCATAAGTGCATGAGCCCCCTGCCAGCACCTCCTATGTGACCTCTTCACCACAGAGACTTGAGTAAGTCCTAGGGACCACCGTGTATAAATGTATCAAATTATTTTTATGATGTATAAGTTTCTAGTTTTATGGTAAAAATAGGCTTGCTTTTCTTGTAGATCATAAAATTACAAATAAAATATTTATTCAGCTGAGGTGCTTAAATTAAGAGCCCAAATGAACCAATTTAGTCCATCTTTATTTTAATTGAAGGATAAAGAGGAGAGTAATAGCACCTATTCCATTCAACCACTGAACCCAACTATAGAATATTAAATCATAATCTCTGATCTTAGGTCTCATACTTTTTGATTCATGATATGTTGGAAGGAATCTGAAGGAAACAAATGCCTATAATGTTTTTTTTAATTGTTTAAAGACATAACATTTTATAGACAAGGTCTCTTCTATTATGTTACGAACTTCCAAAGCCATCCCAGAATCAAGAAATGAGACTTGAAAAATAGGAAAAACTCAGATTTTAGGGGCTCCATATGTCTTAGAAAGAAGACCTCCGAGCAGGAAAATACACAGTCAAATTTAGAAAGATTATTCTTGCAGCAAATAGAAAAAGACAAGATTAGTTTTGGTTCTTTCCATCAGTAGTTGATGTAAGAAGCCACAAAGGCAAGATATCAGATTTATATTTGGAGATGGAAAGGATACACCAAATTTAAATGTAGTACACCAAAGAATTTGACAGGTGAACTTTGTGATGATAAACCCAGTTGGAGTAGAACCCAATTGTATTGAGTAGGCTTTTGGATATGGTATATTTGTTATTGGGGGAGCTATCCATCATTCAGATGGAAGAAAATTTCAAATAGGAAAATCAATTAATTTATTTGATAATAAATTATCTTACAGAAAAAGGGGCTAGATTACTTTGCACACGTTATTTTAATTTACAACTTCTTTTTTTTTCCTTTGGAGATTAATTAATTTGACTGAAGAAAACACTGAAGTTCAGAAATGAAGGAACTGTGTTCCTCAGTGAAGTCAAACTACTCACAAAATCTCTGAAATTTCCTTTCAAGTTTATTTAGGTGTGCATATTTAGACTGCATATGAAAACGTAATCATTCAGAGGTATATTTAAGGTTACAAAGATAGCTAGGAAATGTTTAAGAAGTTCTATCTTTTTACTAAATTCCTTGAGAGGATAATATTGCATTAACCCATTCATTCAATTCTTCATTTTCTTGAGTATCTTCTGTCTTGCTTTAGTTATAGTTTGGAGTTATCTCTGTTTAAATATCCAAAGGAAGTACTAGACAAGTAAACTATTAATTTGCATGCAATTTAGAAGAAAATGGACACCAAAACTATTGTGATCATCTAGTTACAAAAGAAAAGGCATCAAATTTTTTAACTTTACTACAAATCATCTACAAATCTCCTTTTTGCCTGATTAGTTGCTTTTCCACCTCAATGCCTATCTCTTTATGTCTAAACTTTTTTCATAAGCTATATCACTAGAGGTGCTCATGCTGTGAAAAAGAAAAGCCATTCTAGAATGTTTTGGGCATGGAGAGATGCCAAGTCCAGAGTACCTCTGTGATGAACCTCATCTTCTTTTTTATTTTCTCCTCTTTCCATTTGTGGATGTTAATGAGTCACTAGTGTGACAGAAGCCTATTTGCTTCTTACTGTATTTATTTTGTTAAGATTAAAGTTGCTAAGATACCATAGTTATTTCAAATTGTAACCACCACCAATACTAGTGGTCATAAAATAAAGGATGAAAATTCTTTTATTTGCTCACTCTAATAGAAAACATTCTTCAGGAGGCAAGGGAGATTTCTGGCTAAAAAGAAATAATAGACCCAGTGGCCTATGCCATAGTACATAATTAGATCCACGAGCTATATGTTAATTGAACTATTTCAGTTAAAAAATCAAGAGAGAACTTATGACTTTAACGTATTTATTAAATTATATATTTTAAAACAGAGGAAGTGCTCAGGTTTTAAAAAGTTTATGTTTCTGAACTTATTTTACATTTTAAGCCAAGGGATTTATTTTTCAATCTGTTGTTAGTTATATCTCTCTTTTCAATAAATATTTTGAGTATTTTGGGATGTTAGCATTTCCCACAACTTTTTGAGTTCAACCTCTTAGTTTTAATAGTGGCTAGTTAAGTCTCTCTCATTATATTTATTTCTGTTCTCTTAGTATATATAATTTGTAAATCACCTATAACTTTTTTGTCAATAATGGCACATTTTATGTAATCAAGAAAGTACATCCTGTCTTCAAATCTTATTGTTGCTGAAAACATTGTTTTACTTTGTATGCATTATGAATCAGTTTATTTAAAAACTTAGGAAGCTTTCCAATCATATTTTACTCAACTCCAGGACTTGAGATTGTAGGTAAATATTTTCAACTAATACTTAAAAGAAAAACCATTAAGCTATTTGGGCAGAAAAATAGTCTCTGAGCAGCCAGTTTGGCAAAGGTTGTATTGTGACTTTCTGTAAATTCAAATTACTGTATGTTTTTATTTCACAAAAATTTCCAGCTTCCCTAAAACACTTCAAATGCTAATATCCAGAGTTTCCACTGGCAAACTTTTATTTGTCCTGGAAGCATCTTGCAATATGGGACCAAGAAAATATTGTGTTCTCTTTGGATTTATAGACATAAGCATATGTATTTCTTCTTCAGCACACAGTTCTTTCAGGAGAAGCCAGAATTAAAAGGAAGATTATCAAATAATAAGATCATCACAACTGTATAACATTTTGAGCTTAAAAATTGATCTATAAAATTTAATTTATTTAGAGAAAAATAAACTATTAAATAATGACATGTTCTGATGTGATTTGATTAAAAGTAATTTTTTGTGAAATTATCATATAAATACCTTTCCAGAGACACTTAGAGAATATGGTGTACACTATTGAATTGTATTCATTAAGCCAAACTTGGAATACCCAGTAGAATTTTATTCCACAACAAGTCTGTGGTTAATTGTAATTCCATTAGAGAAATTGAAAAAAGTGGTTTCTGCCCACATCTTTGGAGACAAAGTGACTCCTCAGTTTTTGTGGTTATTGCTGCTTTAGTATTTTGAGATGTTAGAGCTTTGTAAAGTTTCAGGTCTTATTATCTTAGTTCTTAGAACTTGTTCAGATGTAAAGTGACTTACTGCAATTTTTAAATTTTCAGTCTAAATTTTATTTTACCTTACAATGAATCCTGAAGTCTAAGAGTGCCGTTTCTGTCTACTTATAAATAATACACTTGGATAATATATGTTACATAGATTGATATAAATTTGAACTCCCATAAATAACATTTTGCCTATGTATCCTTGCTCTGATTTACAATGAATAGATTATACTTGCTACTTGCTTCTTCTTTATTTAATTTTTTTTCAGAGCTTAATCTTGTAACTAGAGAAGATAAAGAATGTGTTGAGATAAATGTGATTCTAATAAAAAGATAAAAATATGAAAAAAAAAATTTAAAAAGAACTATAAAAATCATGGCTATTAAACATTTGTTCACCTATAAGTTGTCACAGACAGCTCTTCATTAAGTGGCATGGGTTACATTTTCTTCAGAATGCCATCAGCCTTAAAATAACTGATGTCATTTTGCCTTTGTCAGTTGGCAGGATTTATTGAGTATCTGATCTGTGGAGGGCACTAGAATATGTCCTACTGGGAACTGCAAGGTAAATAGAAGACATGGTCTCTGCCCTTGATGCAGGTACATTCAGAAAGAGAAAACAGCACTAGTGTGCCCCATATGGGAAAATAAATATATTGGTCCTCTTAAATCAATATCAGAATGTCTCGGCATATCATGCTTTGCCTTTGCAACGTATGCAGGAAGACAAGACCCAAGAGCTATAACCAAGTTGATATATAGTCTCAGAGAGAGCATAAAAGGAATTTTTCTGGATTTAAAAAAATAAGAACAAAAAGAGTCACATGTGTTATGTCTT
>PVKC010036926.1:0-13111 GCA_004027635.1 Crocidura indochinensis
GACCCCTGCTCTGCTTGCTGAGAGTCCTGCCCCGTGCCGAGAGGCTAGCTCCTTTCCAACGCAAAATCAATACATGGCTGGGGATCTGGCCAGAGCAAGGGGCTCACTTTCCACTACAGGAGTCCCCTTAAGAGAGAAGGGTGGCCCAAGAGACTCTTCTGAAGGGGGCCTGTCCACCCCCCGAAGTGAGGGCCCTGTTCTGAGAGCTGTAGGCCACCAAGAAATCTCTACTGACCTGTCTCCTCCAGATATTGCTCGAGCTAATGACAGCTCCAGAAACAACATCTCAATGGGCAGGGCCCACCCCCAGGAGTCTGTCACAGAGCGTCAGGCCATGGGGAAAACCTGTGGACCTGGAGGTAAAGCACACCCCAAGGAGAGCTGCAAGGAGATGAGGCCACTTGCCAGGGAGGAGTCAGCACGGGCCCCTGGTGAGCATGCACTGGACAAGGGAAGAAGTGGCCTGGACCCCAGACTAGATGCCTCTAGCACAGTCAGTCACTCTCTACAGGCACCAGTATCTGGGGCCACCAAGAGTGAAAAACTCATTGGATGTCTCTCTTTGCCAAAAGACAGCCCCAAGGAGCCCGAAAGGAAAGAGCAGCCTTTCCCAAAGCAGGTCAGCAGTGGCTTTCAGCCCCCGCACACCATCACCAAAGAACCCCCCAGCCAGGCCGTACGGCCTCCCTTCAGTACCCCAAGTCTTTCTGCTCCTGGTCGAGAGCTGAGCAATAGTCCCAGCACTGCAGAACCAGGGCCCGGCCTCCTACACCCTCCCAAACCCACAGCCATACACGGTGCAAGCAGCAGCCACAAGCCTCGACCTGGCCCTGATGTAGGACCCCCAAAGTCAAAGCACTCAGATAGGTCTGCCTCCTCCCAGAAGTTAGGTGCTGTGGCCATGGGGGCCAGAGAGCCTGGTACTCCATCCCGTGCTGTGTCTGCCACTCCAAGCCGAGAGGTGAAGGACAGCAGTAAAGGGGTGCAGGATGCCTTCCCTGCCACCCCAGTCTCCCACAAAGCAATGGGCACTGCCTCCCAAGGAGGAATTGGCTCACCCCTTGCACAGCTCTCAGAGGCAGGTACCCTAGATGCCAAACTCAAGCCCACAATGGGTGGGCGCCCCTTGGAGGCACTGGAGAAGCAGCTGCCAAAGCCAGGACACTCAGCAGGGAGTGAGTCCACAGACCCTGCAGTCGCAGTTGCCAGTGAGAAGCACACCTTGTCTCCAAAGCATCCCAAACCGTCCACTGTGAAAGATGGCACCTCTCTCTGCAGACAAATGGACAGGAGCCCCAGTCCCCAGACTGCAGTCACCACAGACCGGAAATCTGAAGGGAAGAGAGGCACAGAAGCACTTTATGTCACAGCCGATGGTGGTAGGCTGGAGGCCAACCTTCCCCTGATACAAGGAGAGACTAGGTTGCTCGGAGTAGAGAGGCCACCAGTGGCTGGGTCCAAGGCCTTCCCAGAGAACAGAGGGAAAGGCCTTGGGCCCCAGAAGCCCCTGACTGAGGCTGCCAAGCCAGGCAGCCTGAAACGGTCACCTTCAGCCACCGGGCAGAGCTCCCTCAAATCTGCAGCCCTCCCCGAGAAATCTCTGAGCTGCTCCTCCAGCTTTGCCGAAGCCAGAGCCGGTGCAGGGGAGGCCTCTGCAGCCAACACTGACCCCTCATCTGCTAAGGCCCATCGAGCTGAGTCCTCAGTCCTTGGACCCAGGGAACCAAGGAAATGTCTGCCCGGGGTGGAAGGCAGAACCCAGATGACCAAGAGTGACTCTCTGCCATCCTTCCGGAGCTCCATCTCCCTGGAGCCACCCCAGTGCAGCCCAGGAGTGTCCTCAGGGGCAGCTGGCCACCGGGACAGGGCCTTGTCAGTCACTGCCACACCAGGAGATACCAAGGGGAAGGACATAACCCCAACCCAGTCACTGCAGCTGAGGAAACAGAACACAGGCCGAGAAGGAGCCAAGCCAGGCCCTGCACACACGCCCAGCACTGAACGTCCCTTCTCCCTTTCTTCTGAAAAGGACTTTGTGGTGCGACAGAGGCGAGGGAAAGACAGTTTGCGGAACAGCCCTCATAAAAAGACCTCATAATGCAGCAGGCTTTCCCCTGCCACCCCCTTGAATGTGTAACTGTCTTCACTACCTGTCAGAACCAGCACTGTGTGGACAAGTCCACAGGCCAAGCCTGGGGCTGTGGGGAAGGATGAGAGAGGGAAGGAGAATACAGAGCAAAAGAGAAGAAGGCCTTCTTCCATACCACCCCAACCGTAACCGGTGAAACTGCTACCAGATAGTGTTTGTACAAAAGGAAAAAGGAGGGGGAAAAAGACCCACAAAAACACAAGATACCTTTACAAGTTGAGTGTTATTGAGGAGAAAGATTTCCTCTGTACATATCTAGCAACGTGTTTGGTTTGGGATGTAGAGTGTAAACTTTGCTGCTGATTGAATTGTTTACTATCTCTTTCTCTCTCTCTTTTTTCTGTTTTGTTTTTTTTAAATAAGATTTTTTTGCTTGACCACTTGTCCTAAAATAGTCATGAAGCAAGAAGGTTAATGGGGGATGCTAAGGTAGAGTCGCACCCACCTTTCTGTGTAAACACACCCACCTACATGTTTTGGTCTGTGGTTCCAGAGACTGTTTTAAGACTCTATTTTTTATCAGTTCAATCCTTCTAATTAGAATTTAAGAAGTGAACGGAAGCCCTAACTAGAGTAGACAGTAAGTTGTAAATGTGTATTTTTGACCAGAGATTTTGATAGTACCGTGTCTGGCTACCTATATTTTCAGATCAAAAACAAGAGCTCCTCTAACTCACGCATGAGGAGCTTGCCTCCACTAGGAAGGTCTAGAGCAGAAGACAGTGGCCCCACTCATGTCTCGGTTAGCCTAATGGACATTTTGATCCTGGGTTCCAACTGTCTGTTAAGCCAGTTGTCCTTGTCTGTGGGGTGTTTGTCGGTCATCATACTGGGTCGAGCAGGGAGCAGGCTCCCAACACAAGTCCACTTTATTTCTGTTTTTTCCTTTTTCCTTGTTTCTGCTCTTACACTCATAGTCTTGATGCTATGAGTCACTAGTCCAAAAGCACACATTTCCTGGTAAAGTCCTATACCAGCACTACTTCACAAAAGCTACGAAAATTGCTGGTCACACACAAATCTGCTAGTACTTAGGTTGAGGATGAGCATCAGGCATTGAAAAAGGTTTTAAGTTCTCTCTTTTCTCTCTCTCTTTTTTTTTTTTGAGGAAAGGATGGGGCATAGATTTTGGCATCATAGCATATATATTTAGGAATAATCAGGACATCAGATACATTTTAATACATAGCTGGGGCCTTATGTTGTAGATGAAGCTTGCTGTTTTTTAGCAAGTTCCTGGGTTTCACATTCATTTCTGATGCATTGAGTAGCTCCATACTTTTCATAACATGATCTCTTTATTTGTATGCAAAAAATTTACTGTATTAATAAAGAGCAGCATTTTTGTAACAAAAAAAAGACTTGTTGGAGCTATTTGGTGCTTGAATGTGGCTGTCCTTTTTACTTTTGCTAAAGCCTTATTTAAATTTTGTATACCATGAAATATGTAGATTTTGTCAAATCATTTTAGTGCTGGGGGGTTGTTTGTTTTTATGTTGCAGTTTTCCTGGTAACTTTATTTGTACTATAAGATGGCACTCACTGACATAAGTAGTAAGGCACTAAGAGAAAATGCGCACAGATAAGTATTAATACCATGCTTGGGGTCTATAGAAGAATTTTTTTGTTTCATTTTGTAGAGGAAAAAATTACCAATAAATACTAATCCCACACCCAAACCCCTTTGGGGTGACTTAGTGTTTCAGGCGATAAAATTATTCACCCAAGCACAGCATCATCTTAGAGCCCTGTGGATTGTAAATCATTTAGTGTGGCTGTAAACGCAGCTCCAGGAACAAAGGCATAACTTAACCAAATGCTTGGTTGTCCTTTATTGTAAAATGAGTTGGCAGTAGCAAAAAATAAAAATCAAGTCTCCTTTTTGTCCCCCATCATTTTCCCCCACGTAGTTTTAGCCATCCTCCATCAATGTGTTGTGAAATAGTAGAAGAAAAAATATTTTACATAAAGTGCGTTTCAAAAGTAGTCTGAACAATTATATTTCTCTCTGTGTTAGATGGTTGTCATTACCCAACCCATCTGTACAGACATCAAAACAGGTGTTTGGAGGTAGTTCATGGTTTACAGCCTTTGCTTTTTAACTGTCCATTTTTTCTTTGAAGCACAACTAGCTGCTTGTTTACAGATGATATTTTTATGTATATTTTGTACAGTGTATTATCTTTTTTTCGCCAAATACGTTTTGCATTCTGGATGAGTAAAGAGTACCTAAGATTGCATTCATGTAAAAAATGTTTGTTGTTGTAAACCTCTCCAGTCAGCTGGTAGAAATTCTCCTGTGTTCTCTTTGGTCGGTCTCCTGTGATTGTAAAATGTGCTCCTGAGTAGTACTCCCAGCTGTAGACTTACCAGCTTAAAAGTTTGTTAGGATCTGTGCAATAAAGTGTTTGCAGTCTTATTTTCTCTAAGAAATACCCAATGGATGTCATAATTGTTGTATATTGAACAAATATTTATACTTATGCAGTCGCATAACATTGAAATAAAATTTAGCATGAAAAGATAATGGCTAGTAATTTTTTTCTCATACATTTAGACACTTGTAATATATCTTTATGTCAAGGAAAAGGTGAAATTTGAAGATTATTTTATTTTATTTTATTTTTTGGTTTTTGGGTCACACCCGGCAGTGCTCAGGGGTTACTCCTGGCTCCATGCTCAGAAATTGTTCCTGGCAGGCACAGGGGACCATATGGGGCACCAGGATTCGAACCAAAGACCTTTTGCATGAAAGGCAAACGCCTTACCTCCATGCTATCTCCCGGGCCCCTGAAGATTATTTTAAACCTAGAGAAAAAATGGGCATTCTTCAGAATTGCCTTCCTGTATCTGTTTGTTTTTTAACTATACCTGCCTGTACTCCAGGCTGTTCTGGCTCTGTGCTCAGGTTTCACTCCTGTTAGGGCACAGGGACCCACATTTGGTGCCATGGATGGAATCTAGGTCACCCATGCAGAGCAAGCACCCTGCCTGATGTATCACTCTGGACCCTAGTTCCTCTTCTCGGCTGCTTCCACAACTCATCATCTTCTCTTGTCTTCTGAGCAAAAGAAGTGTCTCTTTCAGACATCACCTCCATGTAACCGCCTCATTTTGCACCGTCACTTATTATGACCTCCTACTATTCCTCCTGTGCCCTTCGTTTCAGAAAAACCCTTTCTTTGACTTTGGACATTTTTCCCAGTGAACATTTACTCTTGAAATACCTCATCCTTTGCCTTTCACACTGCGCCATTATGACAACTACATGAGTCCACATCTTCCCTTTCAAGATATTTCTCACTTAAACTATCTTCAAATCCCAGCTTGCTCTGACACTCCAGTGTCAACCTTCTCTTACCTGATTGTCCAAATCATGTCCTCCTCTATCCCTTCAAATACTGGTGTTTCCCAGAATTCATTCTAGTTAGTGGTCTTTCTCTCTGCTCTCTCTGAGCATATTCATTGGGCTTTTCTTCAGACACTGTAAAATCAACCCAAGCACAGTATCTTCAACTCCAAGTGAATGAGTCTGAATCAAGATCACACATAAAATCATCCAAATCAGGCTGAGGGTGAAACACATGTAGTCTGGGAGTCTTCTACCTTGTGTGGAGAGCAAGCTGTCTGCCACTGCTGTTTTTATTCAGCACTGAGAACACCCCTGGGTGGGGCAGTAAGGACAGATAGCTCAGACTATGCTGAGCCAGTCCCACCCAGGATTACAAGTAAAACAATCTTTGTTTTGGAGTAAATCCAAATTGTAAACAAACATACAAAGGAATTAGGGATGATCTTTGTTTTAGGTAAAATGAGGTGTAACCTAACAAGACACCTCAAAGTCATTGTTTAAAAGTGCATCCCATTTCATTCTGATTCCTGTGCTATCATATATAGCACTTTATTCCATATCTCCCCTTTAAGACAGATCCCTGACTTCTCCCTCACTGCTCCTTTCTCCCTTCATAGCTGAGTAATCAAGCTCCACCTATTGTCCACAAAATTCCATCCCCACTCACTGCTTCATTGCCAACTTCTTTATTTTTTATCATGGTCTCTCTTAATCAAAAAAGATCTCCATGTCTTTCTGCCTTTTGTGTTTCTGTTCTAAGATTAGGTACATAGGCAATGTAAATACAAATTTCCTGAGGTGAGTAGAAAATAAAAGTAAATGTTAGCGGCTGTTCCTGTGGCATGTTTGCAGGGAGCTCAGAGGCACAATATATGATTTATGGGCATTATCTCATGTAATCTCTATGCCCTTTAAACCATGTGCTGCCTTTTCATATAAATCCAGAAACTAGAGCTCAGACAGAAAAGTTAAGTGAATTGCTCATGATTGGTAGAATTGCAGCCAGTCTGGATAACCCATCCTCAATCACTTACCATTAAACGACTTTCTGTAACCCTCACCCTCTCTGTTATGCTTGGACTCCCTCGTTGGAGTTATTAGCATTAGTGCTAATAATGAGAACACAGAGCTGCATTTCAATGCTTTCTGGATTTCAAAGTAAATGATGCCACTATTATAACGTTGCAGGTTAACTGTGGGACTGGCAATCCCAAATCTCAAACAGTCAAACTCTCCAGAAGAGATAGTGCTTCTAAGGAAGTTGTTCCCTGTGCTCTATGTCTTACCAGCTAAATCTGATCCATAGAGGGGTTAAGATTTGATATATATGGTTGTTGCTCCCACACCATTTCCTAAAAAGCCCACATAGTATTGTAAAGCTGAGAGTCTCAAAACAAATGTCCATCAGCTTTTTCCGTAAGCATGCCCAAAGATGGCTGTCAGCAGTTGAGATAAAGAGTGAAGATGTAGGGCCATAGTGTTAGCACAGTGGTAAGGTGTTTGCCTTGCAAGCAGGCAATTCAGGATGGACCTGGGTTTGATCCCCAGCACCCCAGAAGGTTCCCAGAGTCAGGAATGATTTCTGAGTGTATAGCCAGGAGTAATCCCTGAGCTTCACTGAGTGTGCCCCCTCCAAAAAATAAGAATGAAGATGTTTGTGAGGTTTGAAGAAAACATGTTGCAGCTATCAAGTCTTAATTTGTCAGGTTAAAATCACCTGTCTTTATGCAGCGCTGTCTGAACATCCTTCAAATACATATATTTGTGTTTCAGTGCTATGCTAAAGTGACATTTCTGCACTGGAGGTAGATCTACTGTTGTGGGGAGCAGAGGCTATTTTCATGGAAGGTCATTCTACACCTCAGTTCAGTGCCACCCTTTGACTGGAGAGACACTAGCTCCAAGAACTCATTCAAGTGGGGTACCATTGGATCAACTGTAACTCTGTATCTAAAGAAAACAAGAGTGGACTTTAGAAAGCTTGACCTTGACTATTTGCCTTTAAAAAACCAAAACCTTAGAAAGTTTCACTTTTTATTTCTCATATATGTCGATTATCATAAGCAATAATTTATTCTGCTTGTACTTTTGTGAAATCTGAAGTTCCTTTGAAAAATTCTATTCTGGTTCTTTTACACCTATGTTCTTTCCTGAACACATTTCTCCATACCTCTTGGCTTGTTTGCTTGCTCAAGCCCGTATTCTCTCTTGAACATATATTTTCTCTGTCCTAGCATCATCCTAATTTCTTTCATTAAAATTATTTTCTTTTACAAAACAAATAATAAATCCTCACTTTTATTGGGCCAGGAAAATGAATCAAAGGAATGGAATTGATTCTTTGCAAGCAGGAGACCTAGCACAGCATGGTTGGTCCTCTCAGCACCATCAGTGGATGTTCCCTACAGTGTGCCTGGAGTGTCCTCCAGCTCCTTTGGATGTGGCTCTACTTTTTTCTTTTCTTTTCTTTTTTTTTTTAGTGTTTTTTGGGGTCACACCCGGCAGTGCTCAGGGGTTACTCCTGGCTCTATGCTCAGAAATAGCTCTGGCAGGCTCAAGGGACTATATGGGACGCCGGGATTCGAACCACTGACCTTCCGCGTGAAAGGTAAATGCCTTACCTCCATGCTATCTCTCCAACCCAGCTCTACTTTTTTAATTCCCACTATTTGGTCATTGAATACAAATTAGAAATACACAGGACAAAGTGAAAATAATTTAAATCACTGCAGTTCCATCAACCACTCTGCCGTTCTGTGATTTCTTTTTTTAATTTTTCCCAAAGTGAATTAATAGCATGTATGTTGTTTTAAAGCCTGCTTTTGCGCTTACTACTAAATTGAAACTATATTTCAGTGTCTCAGAATATACATATTTGGGCAAGGTGCAACCAACAGTGCTAATCCTGTGTCTGCGCTCCTGGCAGGGCTCAGGGAAACATCTGGATTACTAAGGATGGAATCTAGTCTATTGTATGCAAGGCAAGCATTTTACCCACTCCCCATCACCTAAAATATGCATTTCTTTGATATCATTTGCAAGGGCATCCTGGCATCTTATTATCAGATGCACAATGTTATTTTCTCATGTATTGGCAGTGAAGATTGAGAAAATTAGTTCTTGGCATCATTTATCTCCAAAAAACCCTCTTATTCTTTCCCTTGTGTCAGGGGTTACTAAGTTTGTGGGTTTAAGTGTGTATACTCACAGGATTTTGTTTTGTGTGTGTATATTATTTGTACATAATGGTCACAATATCAAATCTTTTTTCTCCATTAAACCTTGTGTGTTTTAGAGTTTATAACATTATTTTAACTCTATTTGGTCCATTATTTCCAATGTCTGTATAATACCTTATATGGGTGCCTTTCATATTTTACTTAATATTTACCCCTATATAAATAACTTTGTGGTTAATATTTTTGTGGAAATGCAAAAATTTCTTAGAATACACAATTAGAAAAAATTGTGAATCTTATATTTAATTCTATTAGCTATTCCCACATACCCCTAATATAGTTATTTATTATCTTGGTAATTTACTCCTCCATAACTAGAGCCTGAAATTCCTATAATTTCGCATCCTACCTGTGATATTGATCAGTCTTCTTTTTGCTAGCCTAATATGTATGCAATTTATCTCATTGAACTTGTGTTTCTCTAATTGCCATTAGATCTCCTATTGCTAGTGTTTATAACATTGTTATAACTGAGAATGTCTTCCCACTTAATCATATCATCCATAATTTGACCATATATTTATTGTTGGATGTTCAGGCTGTTTCCAAGGGCAACAGAAAGAGGAAAAAGAGAAATTACAATTTTGTTATACATTCATGAGCCAATGAATGCATAAAGGTGAAGGAGTAGCTGAATGGATAATGTGTTCACCTTGGCCTATGCTTACTTTGCAGTATCTCAAATCATGTCTTGAACAAGCATGTGACAATTAGCCTTGGAGGAGAAGAATGACTGGCAGATGTTCTGTTAAGGGCACTGCTTTATTTTTCAGGAGCAATAATAATTTATAAAAAATATCTGGGTTCGGGGTCGGAGAGAAAGCATGGAGGTAGAGTGTTTGCCTTGCATGCAGAAGGACGGTGGTTTAAATCCCGGCATTCCATATGGTCCCCCGAGTCTGCCAGGAGCAATTTCTGAACATAGAGCCATGAATAATCCCTGAGTGCCGCCATGTGTGACCCCCAAAGAAGAGAGAAAAAGAAAAATAATATCTAGGTTCTTTTTCTGTTTCAGGGCTCATAGTACTGAGTAAATGATTTCAAATAAAATAAAAATAGATTTAAAAATAAAAAGAGAAGGGTTTAGACACAGGCCCGTGGCCTGGACTGGAGACCAAAGAGACTAACACACCAATTACCAAGTACCTCACACTTCGCCTTGAAGCTCCTTTGTCCTGCCTTTCTTAATTAGTTAGGAAAAGTTCCCTTGTAGAACAGATATTCAGTTTACTTGGTTCCCTTGTAGAACAGATATTCAGTTTACTTGATTCATCCCATCTAAATGCGTCTCCTTGTGTATATAAAATACAGAAAATATGAGAATATGTTTATAGCAGAATTTTGTTTGTTTTTCTTTGGGGGCCACACCTTGCAGTACTTAAGGCTTAATCCTGACTCCAGGAGTCACGGAAGTGAGAATTAGGAATCATGCCTAGAAGTGCTCTAGAGATCATATGTGGTGCCTGCAATTCAAGTAGAGTCAGCTATATGTAGATCAGACACTAAAACCTCTGCACTATCTCTCTAGGCCTAGGACAGGGTTGCATATAAAATAATTTGGTGAATAGTTCAGAACCAAGTCCAGACTGAATGAAACACAATAAAGAGCCATAGAGCATAGAAATTGGATGAGACTGAAAATAAACCAGTGTCTTGGGGTTCTGGGAACCATACTGTTGTGGTCCATTCCTTTGCAGCCTCCAAATTGTCCCCTCCCTACATTAGACATTCTACCAGTTTATCCTGTGGCTGAATCTGTTGCAACACCCAGGACCTCCAGTTGTGGCTTGCTTAGAATTAACCAATTCTCCTGATGCAATGCAAGTTAATTTTAGCTTCAGCACTTTGGGCAGGCATAAAACATTAATTCTCCTGCATCCCTCATTCACATATGGAAACCTTTCAAAAGCCATTTATTTCACATTTTTAAAAAACTTCAAAATTGCAAAAGACACTAATTGGGGCATTGAACAAAGAGGGAACACTAGAACAGATTCCTGTCATGAAATTTTACAAGGAATGCCTGTGTTGATCTCTATTCCATACTCAGCTCTTGATGTTGTCTGCTGGTACCTACAGGAGGTATAATTTGCTCCTAGATTGTAGGAGTTACAACTCACGCTGAGTCCTCTGTGATGGAAGGCGGTCAGCTTTTATGGACCTCAATCCTATTTGCTTCAGTTCTCTTTGAAATTCAGGGTCAGCTCACTGAGCTACAACATGCAATAATGATACATTTCTATAGGAGAAGCTTGTCAGAACAGCAACAACATGCAATACATAAAACCAATAAACACACCATGTCTATAGATTCTATCCTCGTAACCAGGATAGAGCAATAAAATTGATAGCCGCCATCAAAGAGCTCCCTTTCTGACTTTGTAAGGTGAATTTACAGTTTCTTCAAACAGTAGAGCTGTCACAAAGCCTTACATCAGCATGCAGTTATGGGGGAAAGTTTACCTTGCATGGCACATGCCTGATAAATGAAAACAAAACTTACACTCTCCCTTTTGCAAGGGCTTGGGATCCTGGTGTCTTTGGTGTGATAGAAACTGCATCTGTGATCGTCTACAGAATGTTTTGGTAATTGCATGGTAAATGTTATGGAGTACAATATAGCTAATTGGTGGAAGGTTACAATGATTACTATTTCCTGTCTGGCTAAAAGTATAAAGGGAAAAAAAGCATAAGGGGAACTCAGTGGGTTGTCTCTGTTTGATTTCTGAGAATGAATGTACCTCTTTTGGAGTAGATATCATATCTTAATGAACTGTCATTCCTAATAATGAATTATTTTAAAAATATGAAGAATTTTCCAGGAAATCATATTGCTGAAATTCAAGAGCCAATATAAGGCCAGCAAAATCCTACTAACTGGGGAATGGTGCTAGAACCTCTAGTGATAAATGTGTGATGGTTCAAGAAGCAGCAGTGAAGGTGGAAACGAAGTCTAAAGATAGGTGGGTATGAGTTGTGGAGGAAGAATTAGGAGATAGTAAGGTCCAAGGGTTTATACACCAGGCCAAATGCCACAAATTATTAAACAAATTAGATGGAATATTTATGTTTCCAACATGTTCTGAGCATGGATCAGGGCCCTTTGAACAATGACTCTTGCTTCTAGACCTCATGTTTATAGAATGGGATGAGGCAATGAAGAAACAAGACATACTGAAAGTTAATGGAGCATCATATGTCTGTGTATTTGGACAGTTGGGATCAGGTCAACCATCAGGGCCCAGATTTTGAGGCTTGAAGAAACTGACTCCTGAGATAACCAGGCAACACTTCCTCTTGGCAAAACAGAGGTTTCAAAGTCCTGCCTTTCTTGGGGTCTAGGAGTGAGAAGGACTGTCCCCTAAATTTTCACTCCATTATCAGATCTCTCAAATGTGGTGGGAATGAATGAATTCAAAATGAATGAATTATGGTAAAATTTAGATGTCTAAGGAGGCCTGGAAGTAAAGTCACATGACCAGTTTGCTATTTTGTGGTGGGAGTGCAGGCTAGAGACAGGCAAGATTGCAGGACAGAATAATACCCATTTGGATTTTACCATAGTAGGAATCACTAGTATTCTCATGAGAGAGTCAGAGAAGAATGTATAATTTTTAAATGTATGATTTTTAAGAATGAGTCATATCAGGGAGGTCAAAGAGCTGGAGCACATGGTTTGCAGACTGGCAATCTGAAGTTGATCCATGGCAATTTATGGCCCTCTAGGTAGCTCTGGGAGCAACCCCTGAGCATCATTGGATATGTCCCACTCAAAGAGTAATCACTGACTGCAATAAGAAGCAGCCTCAAGACACAGTAAAGAACCCATGGGAGAGCTGGGGAGGTGGTAAAATAGGGAGAGCAACTGCTCCTATGCTCACCAATGCCTTGAAACCAAAAAGCTTCAGAGAAGGCATCAAGATTACATAGTGTCCTTAAACTTCTGACACCACCAGATCCTCTGACACTATTGATGAATGGCTACTTCTTCTATCCTCCTTCAGAGACCCAGAAAAGTGCTTCTCCCCCACTAAAGCTCCCGCTTGTCTCTGAAAATGCTGGCAGATGAGTGTGCTGTGTAAGGTAACACTGGGGACAAGATTCTATCTTCTTAAGAGGGCTGGTCGTCTGTGACCAGGCAAGGCCTCCCCTGGCAGGACACACAGAAATTGAGTCCTTGTTCTTCTTGGCCATGGGAAAGAGAATGCTGTGAGCTTTGCAAGTAAGGTGAGTTGATGCAGGGGGTCAGAGGAAAGGAAGCTTATAGATTTTCAATGCTTCTCTCTGCTTCAGGAAAAGGAAAGGAAATGGTCACTACGAAGTACAACTAAGATGATTATTTCAGGCCAATAGGTTGTCATCTATGGACTA
>PVKC010036927.1:0-13111 GCA_004027635.1 Crocidura indochinensis
CCCCTCAGTCCTCAGTTTCCATAGCAGAGAACGGCAGGTCAGAGTCTCCAGCAAGAGAAGCAATCAGCTCTCCATTTCAGAAGCTCCACAGCCAGTCAGATCTTACTCACTCATTAGCTCTCTGGAAGCTTCAGAATGCAGTGTTTTCTGGATTCGCTTCCCAGGGCTCTGGTCTTTGGGGAGAGCTCCAAGAATTCAAAAAAGACAGAAGCACAGAAAAAGACTCCCCTCAGTCCTCAGTTTCTTTAGCAGAGCCCTGTCCATATATTTTCATTACATCATTGACTACATCATTAATGAAAGTAACTCCATTCACTTTGCTAGTACTTAAATGAGGCTACCTGTGCCCATACACTCAGTCCAGTGATGTTTTGGAAAAAAGAAATATGTTTCTGTCCAAAATCACAGCTCACTTTAATTGATGCTGTGCTTTATAGTCGTGTTGATTCAAAACACCCACCTGCTTCTTTTCACATAAACCAACTTATGTGCATTTTTTCTTTCTTTTATCTCAGATAGTTTATCCTCAAATATAAACTATATAAAATTTTATCCAAGGATGTCTTTGCAATATGGAGCCTTATTTATTTTACCTTTACCCAGTTTTGGGTTGTATTATCTAATTATCGATTATCGTGTTAAACTGACAAGAAAATCACCCCCACAGAACCGTGAGGAATCTGCATGGAGGAGACAGAGATAAGAAACTCTCTCAGCCTAAAGTCAACTATTCTCCCTGAGTTTAAGATCTGGAGTGCAAAATAATGTAGTTCAAAACATTGGGGTTGGAATGATAAAACTTTAACAAGTGCATTTTTCTTACACATCTTTAACATGGGTTCCATACATTTCAACACAGAGTGTTCAGGTGCATCACCAGGAGTGATACTTGAGTAAAGATCTTGGAAGAATTCTTGAACACCGTTTTTTGGGACACCCACCAAGAAAAAGCATTTAATGTAGTGAGTTTCTATTCCAGAAAAGAATATGTTTTTGCTTTATGCAATATATTTGCAGGTTCTCAATACAAAGGGAAGTTAAAATGTGAATAAGACATGCGTGGCAGTAAAGATAGATTTAACATAAAGTACTTTGCAACATTTCCCCCTTTGACAGAGTGGGAATAGTACTTGATTTCTGTTGACTGACTCATCTTCTATCTATTGTGTTTGGCTCCAAACTCTGTCATCTAGTCCTGGGTAAATGGATCTGGAACAGTGTAGTCTTAAAGAATTAATAATCCCCAGCATGGTGGCGCTAGAGGTAAGGTGTCAGCCTTGCCACCTCTAGCCTAGGACAGACCGGGTCGATCCCCTGGCATCCCATATGGTCCCCCAAGCCAGGAGTGACTTCTGAGCACATAGCCAGAGTAACCCCTGAGCCTCACTGGGTGTGGCCCAAAAACCAAAAAAATTTAATAATTCAACTACATATAGATAAAAATATAGAATATGGAGACTTCCAAGACTGGTGGTGTGTTAACAACAACAGCAACAAAAAAAAAAAACAACTTTTGTTCACATTTATTCCAATCCCAGACAAGGTAGGTACAGAAATGGACAAAAATACAACATGGAGCTAATACAATCTAGGTGGTTTTGGAAATATTTGTATTGCTATAAAATAAGATGCAATGAACACCCCAGCACTACAGAAGTGATCCCTGAACAGAGAACCAGAAGGTACTCCTAAGTCTTGTTAGCTGTGACCCCAAAACACTCACACAAAAATACTATATTGCATTTATTGACTCAAAATTGCATTTAGAAAAAAATTAGGGAGCCGGGAGGTGGTGCAGGAGGTAAAGTGCCTGCTGCCTTGCCTGTGCTGGCCTAGGACGGACCACGGTTCGATCCCCCGGTTCCCATATGGTCCCCCGTGCCTGCCAGGAGCAACTCCTGAGCGCATAGCCAGGAGTAACCCCTGAGCGTCACTGGGTGTGGCCCAAAAACCAAAAAAAAAAAATTAGTGGGCTGTAAATGGAAATATGTACTCTCTGTCATATCACAGAAATGTGTTCATCAACATCAACTTGAAGATTTAACTACAGGAAATCAACCTAGGTAATTATTTGTGTAGGCCTTCAAAGTTTATTTACCCTTAATAAAGTTTTGACTTGTCAATACACAGAATTTAGATGTGTTACCAGGAAACCTCATGAAAATATCTTTGACCAATTTCTCCTCTATTGCCACTTCAGGAATATATTATGGAAAAGCTAACAAACCAACGGTTTTCAACTTATCAAGGCATGTTTTCCTCACCTGGGTGTTTATGCACTGAAGAGCAACTATTATTCTCTTTAGAGATTTCCACTGAAAATCAGATCAGATGAAAGAGATGGTTTGTGAGATGGTTTCCATTCATGGAGTATTTCTGGGGTGATGTGACTTTGTAGTGGTGAAAGTGACATCAAAGGCTATAAACACCTTCATTATTGGATCTTATTCTTTCTATGATTTCAGTTGTCTGTCAAAACAATAAACCCTGTTAATGTTGGACTGATCCTTATTTTGCTTTCAAGCCATAATTACAGGACCTCTGTGAGATCAAATGATAATATGAGCTTTCAAACATTGCCAGTTTTTGTTTTCACACTAAAAATCCATTTATCTTTCCATGTAAAGGTGGACTGATGGGCTGTGCGAAAAGCTTCAAAAAGTTAAAGTTCCAGTCACTCTGTATTTCTTCAACCTTCATTACCAATAGATACAATCATATAATTTCTTTCCCATTGATTTTAGGGAGCTAAGTTTTGTGGCCCAGCTTATGGTCTGTCTTGAATAATTTTCAATGTGCATTAATAAAGAACGTGTATTTAAACTTAGGGTTTGAAGAGTTCTATATGTATCTAATAATTCAATTTTATTCCATATCTCTCTTCAAAGATATTATGTTCTTGTTTATATTTAACTAGTTGACCTATCAAGTGGTAACTGAGCTGTGTTTTCCTATAATCATTGTCTTACTATTGATATCTTTCTTAAAATATATTAGAAATTGTTTAAAATATTTTGCTAGTCCCTTATTGGGTGCATATATATTTAGCACTGTGTTTGCTTCCTATTCTAGTTATTCCTTGAAATCTATCTCTAGTCCTATAAGCTATTTAAGCGTAAATTGTGTTTTGGTTGATAGTGGTATGACCATGTCAACCTTTTTAAGGGTGCTGTTTGCTTGACTGATTTTCTTAACCTTTGATTTCAATTTATGTTTACTCTAAATATTCTAACATTTTTTCCAGGCAATAAAATTTTCCATTCATTTATACATTCTGTGTCTGGTGAATTTAGATCACTGTACTTGAGAGATATGATTGTCATGGGATTAAATTTCACTTTTATCTAGTGTTTTGTTTTGTTTGTTGGGTCTGTCTTGCCTTAGAGTAGACCCGTCATCTATTCTTTTTATGTGGTTTAGAATTCATAAACTTTCTGAGCTGTTGTGTATATATGAATTTGAGTTTCATTCTTAACACCTGAAGGAATATCTGACTGGGTCAGATATCTTTGGAGAAGCATTCATTCCTTCAAGTTATATCACTACATTCCAACATTGCTTTGGAGTCCTGAGAGTTGCTTGTGATAAATCTACTGAAAGTTTAGCATTGCTTTTTGTATCTAATATCCGTTCTTGATTTTGCTATTTTCTAAACCATCTGTGGTTTACATCGTGCTGGTATATGTCTTGTAGTGCTATTTTGAATTATCTTTTAACTGGTACTCTTTGGACATCCAGGATGTGGTTTCTTATTCTCTTTATCTATCTTATTTTGAGTTACGATGTTCCTGACTTTGATTCAACCGCAGGGTTCTTCCAGATCTCTGTGTCCCCAATGATTTTTATGTTGTTTCTATTGATTATATCCCTGAGTTCTATTTTCATCCCCTTGTGTTCTTTAAGGTTTTTTTCAGCCTTTTGTGCTTTTATGGTGTATTAAGATGCTCTGCAGATTATCTTATAGTTTCCTATTTCTGTAGTCATCACCTGTTATTCTGCGGGTGAGAATTTCCAGAAAGTTTTTCATTTCACCTGCTAGGTATTTAAGACCTGATATTTTTGTTTCATATATTGTCAATTCAATGCTATGTCTTCTTGATTATCATAGGTTTTTCCATTCCATTGTTTTGATTTACTTCTTTGAATATGCTTAACATTTCAACTTAACACCTAAATTTACATGAAAGAACTACTGCTGTTCCTGCTGGTTTCACAAACCTCCTCTATATTTAAACAGAGCCCTCTTTAACCCAAACACCACCACAATGCACAGGCTGCTGCATCTGGCTTTTGTAGCTCAAGGACAATTTCAACTTGTGATTTTTAAATCCAAATTCTGACAACAATCGACGACCATTTCTCCTAGTGTCACACAGAAATGCTGCACTCAAACTGGGTCTTGTATTCTCCCAAGTATGCCTACAAACAGAAGTCTTTTCATCTAGGTCACAAACCATAAGTTCAAATTCAACGGACACTTTTAAAATCTAAAGTTTGGTGATCTCAAAAACTTCCATTGGATTCAGTTATCAACTGACTGTCAGTTCCAATAAAGTTAATTTACACTTTTTGCTCTTGGCTTTGTAACATAGGCAGGCAGTTGATGTGCTTAGGAAAAAATCTATATTTTTAGTTCTTACTTAAGTATTGGTTACACTAATTTTCATAATTGATTTTTAGGATTACAATGAAAAACCTCCTTCAACAAGGCACATTTACATCATGATTTTTCCAGGTATCTTTACCATCCTTGACACTGTCTGCTTTAGAATAGATATTTTCTCAGTTACTCTCTATCTTCTTTTATATACTATTTGCCACTGTAGATTGCACTTTTGTACTACTAAAAGGACAAAGGCAGGAAGAAAGGTCAATTGATGCTATTTAGAGACAGATACAGAGAGAAAGAGATACAGAGACTGACAGAAAGAAACACGACAAGTCAGCAACCCTACATTATTTTCTTTATTTTGCATCTGGTTCTACTGGTCCTTAGGAATGTGTTTTTGTTGGCATCTCTGATTTTCTCCATTCTCTTTGCTTCTAGCTTAGTTTGTTTTTATAAATAAAAGAAACTGGTTTCTGTGCTGATATGTTAATGAGGTAGACTCTGTCCATAGCTTCCATACAAGTACTGATAATTTTGTAAACAATCATATATTTATATCCACGCTTATACTTGCACTGAATTGTTGTGCGTTAGAGTGTTGTTGATGAAAAATAACCTGGTCCCAAACTTATAGACCCATTTCTGTGTATCTTTTCTTTATTGTTTTCTCATGTGATTTGAGGGCCTCTCATTGTTAATACATATATACATTGATCTAAGTTTTTCATAATTAATTGGAGCCCTTCATAACAGTCCTACTATCAGGGAGTCTTGATTGATATTGAGACTGTCTATATATGATAGGATGCATGTCCACAAAAATTATCATGAGATACTCAAGTGTCTTTTGCAGGGAAATGTGTATAGAGCTTTGTTTTAAACCCAGAACTTTGTATATTTTCTTTTGAAAATGCACTGATGGTGCTGAATAGTAGTACAGACTTTAGTGTCATTCCATAGGTTCCCTGAAGCCTGCCAGGAGTTATAATTGAAGACATGTAATGAGAACACAACTCTCCTATTGACCCCTAAAACTTCTCCATGGTGGGTTTCAAATCTTAACATTCCCATCTTAATGTTTTCTTGAGTATGTTGTTTCATTTGCTGGAGGCTAACACCAGGATGGTATGTGGACTATTCATTTTATAAAAGGTCATATTTTTTATAATTAGGGTCAGAGATGCAATTAATTTTAAGATGCTTATTTCAACAAGAATTTGTAGAGTGACCTTTGGGTCTGCCTGAGAAGAATAAGAGTTCAAGTCACAGAGCCTACACATTGCAAAGATGAATAAAAAATTTAAGATTTCCTAGAACGTCATAGAAAACAAATCATTTGATGCATTTTTCACTGCTAAATTTTCTATAGCTATCTTGCTAGAGTATTCACTTTATAGTCAATCATGTTAACTCAGAAACAGTAGAAGAAATAAGCAACCAAATGCAGGCAGGATGGAAAGATAGACCAAATAAAAAAGAAAAATTAAAAGATACATTGAGGAAGAAAGACAAAATAAAAAAGATAGAAAGGAAAAAAGGAAGAAAGAATAAAAGTGTGAAGTAGTTAGGGAAGAAAAACAGAAGAAGGAATGAAAGTAGAGAGAAAGGAAGAAGGGGATGGAAGTAGAAGGAATGATTTTAAGAAGTCAGTGTAGAACAGAGAGAAATCGAGAGACACAGAAATGGACAGCAAGAGAGAAAATTTCTTCATCTGTTTCTCTGTTTGAAACTTATTCTGCTGGTCCTTCTGAATGAGGTATCATTGGCATCAGAATGAGTTCTTTTGGGGGGATTTTTTGATATTATTATTGTTATTACTACTATTATTATTATTATTATTATTATTATTATTATTATTATTTGTATCTGGACTTGTTTGCCTCTTAAGAGAAGGAACCTGAGTTCATTTTCTGGTATTTTAGTGACTCCAGCACTGACCATAGCTGGCTGTCCAAATATTGATTGTCCTATAAAAACAAATGTACTTGGTGCAGACTCACAGCTCACCTTAGTTAACTCTTACCTTATAGTCGAGTTGAATCAAAAGCACCCAGTCACACAAACCAATATATGTGTATTTTTATACTACTATTCTAAAGTAACTCCCCACATGGAACAATTACATTACACACCATATGTCCAACCCCAGGTGAAATGAGCTGAAGAAGGGTCACCAGGACAAAATAATAAACCTAGCCAGTCAGGAGAGAGTCTTGGAGGCATTTTGCTCCTTGTATCGTGGTCTCTCTGCATCAAGTCAGAAAGATTTTTTTATTATCAAACAACAAATAGAACAGGAACGGGAATGTTGAGTGACAGACAAAAGTACCTATCCAGGTGGACTTTTACAATTTCAAGATCTTGCTAAAAGCAAGAGGAAATTGGGAGAATTTTTATTTTTTGGCGGGAAATGTAGGGTGTGACTTGACACTTTCAACCTTTCTATTTAAACAAAAGTTTTGAGAAAGGCTTATAGAACATCTGTGTCTGTTGCCTCCAGATGTAACATATGTCCCCATAGTGACTGTTAATGGGTATGGGCACAGTAAAAGTGGGTAAAGTAAAAGGAAAAAACACCCTTGAGTAATAAGGAAAGTGATGAACAAGAAAAAAATTCATCATAGTATAGATTGTGCATATATCATTCTCAAAAGGGTCAGTTTTTCCATTTCTTGTCTTATACATATCACAAATTCTTTCATAGATTTCTCTGAACACAAAGATCAGAATCTTTCTACAGAAACACTTAACTTGAAAATTCTTAATCATTCTTATACCAAGCAATGCAATAAAAATCGAGAATATCACAGATCTTTTTCCATAAACTTCTCTTTAAATAAATATCATTAGAACATTTCTGCAGAAATATAGTTTGAAAATATGTTTGCAAAAATTTCTTATAATGATCACTGTAATTAGAGTCTATAGGACCTAAGTTCCTTTTACTTCATGTCTCTGCAGATGTTCAAATAATTTCCTTACACAAAATTTCTTGAGTGAAAATAAACTAGTTCAAAGCATTAGGGTCTGAGCAATAACACAGCAAGACTGGTGACAGCCTTACATTCATCCAATGTGGGTTCAATCCCCTGCATCTTTTAGAGTCCCCTGAGCAATTCCAGGAGTTATTGCTGTGTAGAGAGTCAGGAGTGACCCCTGAGAATGCAGCGTGTGCTACTCAAGACAAGAATTCAGTATAATCAAGTCCTATTCCAGATAATAATCTTTGGATTGAGCAATGTTTTTTGACAAAGTAATCAATGCAAACAGAAAATACATTTGTGGATAGTACACACAAAGGGAGTTAAAGATGAGATAATAAGTTTCTTTGTAATATTGCTTTACCAGCGATTGGAAGGATAATAGTACAATTGTGGGCTGGTATTGCCCACAGCACTTGCCTGGCTTTTGGTTGACACTTTACTTGCAAGCCAGTACCACTTGCTTTGCTATTGTCTGACTCAGTTCTGATAACCTCTATTAAATTTGCCATACACTGATTTAAAACAGAATAAAGGATTCAATCAGTGTAGCAGTAAAGACTCAGTTATCCAAGTCAGACATAAGTGTGAAAAACATAGAATCTGAAATCTTCCAACCTCTTGTTGTCAATAATAACAACTTTTATTTCCATTCAATCCACTCCAGGACAGGATTATTCAGAAATAGACCAAATTATCTAAATGAACCTAATGCAATCTAGGTGGATTTTAACATTTCAAAAACTTTGGGAATGGGCTGAGGATGAAGGTCAAAGTCTTTGGTGTGGAATAAAATGAGATTTGACAAAACACCCAGCACCAAAGGATTGATCTCTGATCACAGAGCCATGAAGAACACTTGAGTGCTGTAGGGTGTGACCCAAAAAGCAAGTGAAAATATATTTAAAAAAAAAAGTCAGAGAATTTGATGTCTCAGAAATATGTTGTGAAAGACTTCCTGGTGCAACTCATTTGGGGGAAATAAAATTGTTCCTGTTATGTCAAAGGATTCTGTTCACAAATATAAAATTGAAGTGTTGATTCCAGAGAATTAACTCAGTTAATGATTTCTTTAGACAGACACAAGTCAATGACCTTTGATATGTCTATCTTTATCAAGAGAAAGAACTTGGATGTGGTACCAGGCAGCTTCCTGAAAACAGCCTTCACCAATTTTTTTCTCCTCTACTATTGATAAACAATTGGAGAGACATTCTATAACATATCTAGCTATTTTCCTTGTCTATGTGTCTAAGCAGTGAAGGGCAACTATTCTTTGAAGCTATGACTTTAACAGTCCTGGCATGATGTAACTTTGCAGTGCTGAATGTGTCACCAGAAGCTATAGATACTTTTATTATTCATTCTCACCCTTTCTCCCAGATTTCCACAGAAAGAATAAACCCTGAGAAAGTTTGTTTGATAAAATTGCAAACCTGGTGATATTCTGAGATTCCAAATGCAGCATGTTTGTTTTTAAACTGAAATACTATCCATCTGTCCATGAAAAGGTGGACTGATGGGCAGTGGATAAAGATTGAGTGATTCAGAGGTCGTGTAAATCTGTAGTTATTCTCCAACCTTCAATGCCAATCCAGGAGTCTTGGGGGGATCCTGAGAGAGTATAAATCTTATTTTACGAATGTCCCCAGAAATAGTCCTGTTATCTTCCCAGAGTGTATTTTAGGACTTGAAGTAGAAAGTTTTATTTTAAAGAAATAAATTATTCAATTTAATCATTCAATAGTTACACATGAAAGCATTGACATTCTGGAATGTGGCTCAGTTGTGTCAGGAAGAAATTAGACAGGTGACCTCATATCTCATCCTTGGTGGGGTTAAAAGAAGTTGAGTTATAAAGACAAAAACTATGTCTTGGACTTGGTATCAGTCAGAGCTGTAACTTTGTTCTATTTGATCATACTCACTAAACTCGCCATGTCTAAATGATACCCTAAATATAGGCCTGAATCAGTCGGAGAGTTCCAGCAAAAGAAAGCAGGATCCAGTAAACAATTTCTCCAGAAATCCAGCATGACCCCCTAGCAGGAACTGTCTAAAAAATTGGCAGTGCCAGAGTCGCCTAGATACCCTCCCCCAGCATTTCAAGTCAGGCTTAATATACCTTCAGGCAACTGTCATCCTATGGCAGTTACAGGAGGCAGAATTCTTCATGCCTAATCTGACCATAACACTCTTATTGCTGACCAGGGGCATAAATATCTGTTTCCTTATTACTGATATTTCTCATGAGTCACTTAGATGTTTTCCCTCTTACTAATTCATATTATACTTTTAAACACATTTACATTGTCTTGCAACTATGGAACAATATCCGTTAAAATGTATAGAATTGACCTCCTTGTGTAAAGATTAACTTTAACATTTTCACAGTCAGGTACCTCTGAACCTTTTTGTAGTCTTCTGAAAACACATTACCCATGGCTTTAATTTTTTCAGATATATGCAAAAGAAAGTTCTGTGAATCCTGTAAATTAAAATTGTAGAGGGGACTGAGTGATAGCATGTAGATAAAGTGTTTGTTTTGTATGCAGAAGAATGGTGGTTAGAATCCCGGCATCCTATATGGTCCCCAGAGCCTGCCAGGAGCTATTTCTGAGCAGAGAGCCAGGAGTAACCCTTGACTGCCACTGGGTGTGACCCCAAAATACAAAACAAAACAAATAAAATTGTAAAGTATATTAAATTCTTATTCAATAAAAACTTTTAAAGTAAAAGAATTTAAGAAATGATTGACACATGTTACAGACAAGCTCTTGGGGTCCAGTTTGAATTAGAAGACTTTTATTTAGTTCTCTTGAGGATAGTGAATGCACTGACAGTGAAACATAAAGAACATCAGCTCTGGGCAAGTTAAGTTAGGGACAAAAACAAGGCATTGGAGGATAGAAATGGACACCAGAAGAAAGATGATGTTGGAATATTATACCTCTCAAAGTAAATCAAGACTCATTCTCTCATTTTTTTTCAAGTTGGCCAATATTCTGAAAAATATTAACACACTTTCCAAATATTGATTGTCCAGTAAAAAGAAATATATTGATTCTCCAGTAAAGAGTTAACATTCACAGCCTATTTGAGCTGACTCCTTGCCTTACAATCCTCTCAAAAAACCCTGATCCACCAACCAAACCCAGTTTTTGTGTAATTTTTCTTTTCTTCTACTTCTTCTTCTTCTTCTTTTTTTTTTTGTTTTGGTTTTTGGGTCACACCCGGCAGTGCTCAGGGGTTACTCCTGGCTCCATGCTCAAAAATTGCTCCTGGCAGGCACGGGGGACCATATGGGGCACCGGGATTTGAACCGATGACCTTTTGCATGAAAGACAAGCACCTTACCTCCATGCTATCTACTGGGCTCTAAATAAAAGATTCTTTAATGGAGTCACTCTGAGACATCTTAGAATCCAGAGTCAAAGGACAGGGCCACATAATTAAAATAAACTAAAGCAAAGCTTTATTTCATCTGCCAACAAGCTACAAACTGAATGACCAGGACCACCTCCCACAGAAGGTGACCCTCTGGGTGGTCATAAGCCAGGAAATTTAGCGGAAGAAGCAGGAAGTCTTGAGCTTTAAGTTCATTTAAATTGAGTTAACTTGATTAACTGTTAACTTAGTTAACCAAAGTGAGAAAGGGATTACATTATCAGAGACCAAAGAGAGGAGGCCTGGAAGTTCCAGATCACTACCTGAAGCTCACCACCAAGAGTGATTTGGGCAGCTAGAGGAATAACTACAGTGAGAACTATCCTAACAGTGTGAATGAATGAGGGTAGTTGAAAGCCTGTCTAAAGTACAGGCAGGGGTGAGTGTGGGGAGGAGGGAAATTTGGGACATTGGTGATGGGAATGTTGCACAGGTGAAGGGGGTGTTCTTTGCATGACTGAAACCCAATCACAATCATGTTTGTAATCAAGGTTTTTCAATAAAGATACTAATTAAAAAATCATGAGGTCAGATGAACCATATCGTTTTGACTAGGCATATGCATCCAGAAAGCTCATATATTGCATAACCTATAGTGACCAATTAGGATCAGGTGAACAAAAGTTGTAATCTATGCAATAAATTAGAACTTATAATTATATTCCTTAAAATGTGAAAATTAGGAACCAGAGTGACAGCACAGCTGTGGACACTTGTCTTTCATGCAGCTGATCCAGGATGGATCTCAATGTAGTCCTCAGCATCCAATATGGTCCCCCAATCCACAAGCGATTTCTGAGCACATAGCCAGGAGTAATCCTAGAGAGTACAGAGTGTGTCTCAAAAACCAAAACCAAAAATAAAAAGTGAAAAATTATGTCCCTTAGGATATATTCTGACAAGTATCCCCTACACCAAGAGCTTATTTTTGGATTGTCCTCTATAGAGAAACAAGCATTGCCTTTCCCTCAAATTGTTAGAACTACTGCTAATCAATTTTTTATCAATTTTCACCCAGAAAGGTGGCATAATTACTTTCTGAACAATTACATCTTCTTAAGTATGTATTAAACTGCTGTAGCAGATTTTAATGGAAGAAATTTAAAAAATTTAAATAGATGATGTTAAGGATAAGAAGAAAATCACGGCTTGCCCATTTTTTATATTTAATAAATGAGTTTTGAGAGTCCTATGAGGATTTTCAACTACAGTTTGTCCGAAAGGGAATACCAGCGATTTGTTAGATTTGAAAGATTTTGAAAATCATTGAAAAGTTTTACTAATATAGACTGCAAAATCATCAAATTTGATGGTTTTGGGAACACACATTACAGAAAAGAATTGTTGTTTGATCTTGTAGCAGAAGGCCCGGACAACCCCCAGGTATAAGTAAAATATTTGTGTAGAGAAAACACTCCCAGGTGTTGGTGACCTTCAGTTTTCTCAAAATAGTTTGGCTGGCAACAACAAAAATTGAGTGTCATTCATATACTTTTTCAGGGTTTCTATACTCTTGTACTTACACTGGAGTTACGCCTTCAGAAATATGATCATGGTCATGAGGGTCAGTTTTAGTCTGAATTAGTCTTTACCCAAAGAAATGGATGTAACCTGTTTGTGGATGATGCTTGTCTAGAATTTTATGCCAATATAAAAATCCTCTAGAAGCTACAAGAGTGAAATTGCAAGAGGGAAAACATCCGGATTTCCTTTGAGGAGTTACTTATAAGAAAAAGGCACAATTGTGCCCTTGGACAGTCCTTATTGTGGTGCAGTCCCTTTAAGGGTAAAGGCATCAGGTAGTATTATAAAACCCAGGTTTCAGTGTCTAGGGTGGGTTAGGAGAGTCTGCCACTGTCATCCCCACCTTGGGGACTCATGGTGGATGGCTACTGTTGGATTACCAGGATTACCAGACTCCTGGTTCATGCTCTCTTTTGCTGAACTTTTACCACTGGTCTTGGCCTATCCTTAGGGTACCATTTGGGGATGGTCAATATTAGTGAGAATGCTCAAAGAGAATAGAGTCATAATTCTGACCGAAATCATAATCAAGATATAGTTTGTATCTGTG
>PVKC010036928.1:0-13108 GCA_004027635.1 Crocidura indochinensis
AATTACTATGCTTATGAATTTAAAACAGATTTTAATATAAACCACAGTTTCTAAAATGAAAAAAGGAAGATTGAAAGAGACAGACACAAAGAGAAAGAGAGAGACAAAAAGATAAATGCCTGCTGCAGAGACAGGCAGAGGAGAGGGTAGGAAGGAAAATTGGAGGGAAACTGGGAACAATGGATGAGGGAGATGTGCACTGGTGCAATGTGTTGTATATTGTATGGCTAAAACTCAATCATGAACAACTTTGCAATTGTGAAACAAAGCCCAACTGTGTTATAAATGACCTTGTAGCCAATGTTTAAGTAAAGTAATTTATTTTTAAAAAGAAGCTTTTTCTTTGTATTTTGAAGTTCAATACAAGCTGAACACAGATATGGAGTTATCTTTCTACAAAAAGAAATCTCATTTTTACACACTTTATATATTCTTAAAGTCTGAAATACTTATCATAATAGAGCATGGCAGGTTAATTATTATCCAATTAAATTATAATTCAAAATAAGTATCAAAATTTAAAATATATTAGGACTAGCACTAATTTTAGAAGTACTAAAAGCTGATAATTATTAGTTTTACCAAAGCTAACAGATTTATCTGAAAACATTTTTTATTAAATCACCATGATTTAATAAGGATTTTAAAGTTGTTAATAATTAAGTTTTAGACGTAAGATGTTCTAACACTTGTCCCTTCACCAGTATTCACTTCCGCCAACAGTTCACCAATTTTCCCAGTTACCTTTATTTATTCCACCTCCATACTCTGTGTCAGCCCCTTTGGGAGACGCTTCTCTTTCTGTCTCCCTCTCTCTGTCTTGCTCTCTCTCTCTCTCTTTTTTCTCTCTCTGTCTTGCTCTCTTTTTCTCTCTCTCTTTCTCTCTCCTGTTTCCTTTTTCCTTTTAAACACTGGTTTGGAATACTGTTACTGAAGTTATATTATGCATATCACTTTGCTGTCTTTCAATTCCTAATTTTTATCCAGAGTGATAATTTCCAACTATTGTCATTCATCTTAACTGCACTTCTCCTCCATCATTTTCATTGTCTTTGGGTTATATTCTATGTGTGTATACATACCGTATTTGCCAGTGTATAAGATGACTGGTCATATAAGGCGACCCCCTAATTTTACAGTTAAAACATAAGTTTAGGCCTATATTTGCTGTATAAGACAGACCGTTCCTGTGCTGCAACTGTATGTACCACAGTGAGCCAATCACAACAAGCAAAGGTTCAAAGGGTAGACTGTAACAGACTTCCTCTCTGACTCAGGCCCATTTGAGCAGGCTTTTGACAGTGTAGATTTGGGTTCAGAACGTTGTCTAATTTGCATGCATCAAAAGCCTGAATGGATTGGCCGAGTTAGAGAGGCGGTCCGAGCAGCCTTGAAGTGATTGGTGCAGGATCATATTGGAAAATTCGTTTTGTGGCAATATCCAGATGATTTTCGTTTAGCAGCATATCCAGATGTTTTTCAGGATATACTCGGAGTATAAGACGATTCCTGATTTTCGGTTGACTTTTTTTCGTTTCAAAAGTCGTCTTATATGCCGGCAAATACAGTATGTATGTATGTATGTATGTATGTATGTATGTATGTATGTATGTATATATGTATGCATGCATATGTATATATCCCATAGATGAATGTGATGATTCTATGTTCATCTTCCTGATTCATTTTACTCAACATAATATTCAATATGTCTATTCATGCATAAATCAGCATTTTTCAATCCCTGTGCTGCGGCACACTAGTGTGCTGTGAGATATTGTCTGATGTGTCACAGAAAAAAATTCCAACTTCATCCGTAACATTTGGCTTTGGCATGATTGGTCTATTTGTGAGCCGAAGTGTGTGTTATGGACTATAAAAACTAAAGACAGAGAGAAACTGAGAGCTGTTGACAAAGAGCTACGTGTGGTTTTTCTTTGATTTCTGCCAGAATATAAGCTTTGTGTTCAGCCAAACAGGCCCAGGTTTTGCACTGAGTAAGTAAACAGAAATATGAATGATTATAATATACTTTATTATTGTATAATAAAGTAACAAAAAATAATTTCTTGTGCTTATTTGATTCCTATTCAAGAGAATTACTTTATATATAGTCAATATAGGCACAGAGTTACATTTTTTTAACATTTTCTAATGGTGGTTGCCTCATGATTTTTTTTCATGAAAAAAGTGTTCCTTTGCACAGAAAGGTTGAAAAACACTGGTATAAAAATTATATGACTTCAAAGTATGAACACATTTTCTTCATGTTTTTATAGAACATCTTAGAGAGCATGTATTTAGTTGCTCATTACACTAGAATTTCTTAAGTATACTATGTACTTCTCGGGCATCATAATAATTTGTGTAATGATTCAAAGTGTATTCCTTTTATATAATTTAAATCAAATTTAATATATTATTTAGCAATTCATCCTAGAACTGAAAGAATGAGTGAATAGAATTGAGAAGCAATATATTATTAGTTTCCTGAGATGCTTAACATGCTCTTGTATTATCCAAATCATGATAAAACTGGATATTATGTTATCGAGGAGATGGCTACTTCCATTTTCTTTCAGCATCTCTGTTTAATCAGGTTTAGAAAATAAATTAAATTTTAACTTGTCACTTAGGGCTCTTTCAGTAAAGCCTGGAAAGAGAAGCTCTCCAATGCTCTCTACTCAGCAGTTCCAGTGCAGCTGTGAGGAGTATTATGTTCTTCTGACTCTTGGCATAGTATTTTAAGAAGGTGCCAGTGCTTAGCCAAAACAGTTACATTAGTAAAAGTGAATACTTGGAAGAAGCCAGCGTTGCTCTTCTTGAGCAATACTGGAAGAGAGCCTCCGTTTTCAATACGAAAAACAGATTGGCCCTGGACTGGAGCCTAGTTAGTTCTGGGTTGTTATGCCTGCAGGAAGCTGGGGGAGAAGATTGGGGGTGGACTTACTTAAAAAAAAAAAACTCATTCCTTCAAAAGGAAAAGGCAATGAAAGACAAGGACATATGGAAAAATGAGTCCATTATTATAAACAACAAATGCTGCCGAACTAGTACTTTAATATGTCTAAGTGTGTGGTTTAACTTACAAAATTTAAAACCTGGATCTCTCCACCACATTTCACATCTAGTAGATTTCTATTAAGCTCTTCAAGCTATTTTTATGAAAGCTGAAGTGCGACATCAATAAATTGACTCAATCTAAATATAAAAGATTATCCTCTAAAGTTTAAAAGTATGGACCATGGTGCTTGAAGAGAGTACAGTATGTAGTATACATGATTGGTCTGTCCTTGGTGTGGGCCCTGAAACACTGCCTGGCTCATCCAAGAACCACTCCCCACTTCCAAGCATAGTTGGATGTGATTCTAGAGGCCTCAATGTACCACCAAGTGGCCCAGGTAATCCCCACCTGTACCAGGAATTTTCAGAGCCTAAACTTCATCCTTTGCTCCAGTTTGTAGCCTTGGACCATTTGAGCACTGTTTCACACAGGACCAGTAAATAAATTCACCTAGGCTTACTACTAAGATTGAGGTGATACTCTTATGTCCCTTGTGAGCCTTTATCTCAGCGTATAGCATGTGCTCATTGAATGCTGGGCTATAATAATTGTCAAAACAAAACTGTTTTGAGTGCCTCTGTTACTGTATGCTGTTTTTTTTAATAAATTCACTTGTCTTTTTTAAAAATAATTTTTATTTTGACCCAAGTGGATTACAAAACTTTCACAGTAATATTTTAGGTACAAGTGACATTGAATCAGGGGAATTCCCATTACCAATGTTGTCCTCCCTCCACCCCTGTTCCCAGCATGCATCCCATATCCCCTTCCTTTGCCCCCTGGGCTGCGAGTATAGGTGGTCCCCTTTGTGTCTAGCTTGTTGTAGATTGGGTATTGATTCTGTTGTCATTGGCTTTGGATTTGGAGTTTAAGTCTGATCATTTTTTATTTCTACTCAATGTTCATATGACTGTTTGGTCTTGGTATCTTCCATTATTTCCCCCTCAATTTATGAGGCAGAACATGATGATTCAAGTTATGTGGTTCTGTTTGAAGGAAAGAGAAAGGGGGGGGCAAAAACCAAACAGGTAAAAACAGAAGGAGTCCTTCTAGAGCAGTGGTCCTCAAACTACGTCCCGCGGGCCACATACTGTATTTGTTCCCATTTTGTTTCTTCACTTCAAAATAAGATATATGCAGTCTGGAGCTGGAGAGATAGCACTGAGGTAGAGCGTTTGCCTTACATATTGAAGGACCATGGTTCGAATCCCAGCATCCCATGTGGTCCCCCGAGCCTGTCAGGAACGATTTCTGAGCGGAGAGCCAGGAGTAACACCTGAGCGCTGCTGAGTGTGACCCAAAAACAAAAAACAAAACAAAACAAAAAAAGATCCAGTGTGCATAGGAATTTGTTTGTAGTTTTTGTTTTTACTATAGTCCGGCCTCCAACGATCTGAGGGACAGTGAACTGGCCCCCTGTTTAAAATATTTGAGGACCTCTGTTCTAGAGGTTCTAAATATCAGTTTAAGAGAAGAAAGGGAAAAGGAAGAAAAACATAACAATACAAAAAAATCAAACAAACAAACAAAAATACTAAAACTACCAGAGCAATAAAGACAACAACCAAACAATAGTCATGATCCCAAAATAAAAACTACAAAAAAAGAAAAGAAAAGAAAAATTAATTACCTTGTGCTTCTTTCCTTTTTTTTTTTTTTTTTTTTTTTTTTGCATAGGCACAGTAAATATTGAGGAAATTAGAAAGGGAATTCCCTTGACCTAAGAGATACAGGGTTTCTCCACCCTTGAAGTATACTATCATGGGTATAACTACAGGTTATGTACATGCTCTTTTACTCTCCCCTAGGTCCTTTTGTACTGTCGGAAAAGTTTCTGCTCAGTTGTGGATGATAAAATCAGGCCTTTATAACTAGAGATCTTGGTATTTCTACAGGTCATAGGATGGAGCCTAGGATGGAGTCTTCTTTATGATTCTAGAAGTTCTGTTCCATCACTGTTGTTTTAATCAGTCTTCTAGTTGGTGGTCTTGGTTTTAGCACCGATCCTAGGATGAAGCCTAGGATAGAGTCATTATGTTTCCAGAAGTTCTACTTAGTCGCACTTGTCTCTGGAATTAGAGATCATGGTTGTTGTATAGATTGTAGGTCAAAGCCTAGACTAGGTCTTTTATACTGGTAGCAGGACACATTCTGCAGTCATGTTAGTCAGACTCAATCTTCTATAGTTAACAATCTTGGCTTTTGCACAGATCAAAGGATTGAGTGTCTTCTGATTTCATTTTATTGTTAGGTAGTGAGATAAGACAACCTGCTCTAAGATCAAGTTGTTGCGATTTCTTCATTGTCAGGATGTCATATTAAAACTGGTGCATGTTAGTGTCAGAGCAGTATTAAGAATGTTACAGAGAGAGTTTGGCTCCTGGAGCTGTTGTGGAGAACTGTGTTGGTTCTATGTATGAGAGCTAGGGTTTGGCGTTGAGCAGTCGCTATGTAATCATGGAGTCTAAGTTACATGACATATGTTCAAGGTGAGAGATACCCCTGTATTGTAAAATGTATGAGTTCTTATCCCTAGTAAATAAAAGCTTGATTCTATATGTAAAATTTCCACTTTTTTAGTATGCCTTTACAAAAAAGAAATGGTGCTATATTATATTGCTGGTGTATTTGAGGGTGAGAATATCAGACTCTATCATCTCTGTGGCCTGGTTTTGACCTGAGATTTTATCCCAGGCAAGACTTTTTCTTGTAGGTTTTTATACCAGGCAGAACCAAAACAGGTGAAGTTAAGGAAGAGAAGAAAGCAAAAACAAGACCAAAAGAAAAATAATATATACTTATATACACACAAAAGAAAAACAATATATACTTATATACACACACATATATATATAAAGGAAAAAATAAAAAATTAAATGAGTTTAAAAAAGTAATTAGGGGCAAGGTGGTACTAGAGGTAAGGTGTCTGCCTTGCAAGTGCTAGCCAAGGAAGGACCACAGTTCAATCCCCCGGTGTCCCATATGGTCCCCCCAAGCCAGGGGCAATTTCTGAACGCTTAGCCAGGAGTAACCCCTGAGCATCAAACAACTGTGGCCCAAAAAACCAAAAGAAAAAAATAACTAAAAAAAAGTAATTAAGGGAACAAAGTGATATAGGAAATTATTTTACATTTGAGGATAAACAGGCTAAGTGGTAGCATTATAGAGGTCTTAAACTTATAAAGGAAATATAGGTTTCCCCATTGTCTTTTGAGATATTCTTGTAGGGGGTGGAATTCAGGGCACATTTTCATCACACACCCTGGTCTTGTTGAGGTTGAGAAATGATTTGGGGCAAAAGGGCTAGGGTAGAGTTCTTGCACTGGGGTTCCTTTTCTTTTAAGAATGCTCTGAAAAAGGACCAGAGTGGTGGCACAAGGGATAAGGCATCTGCTTGCCTGTACTAGCCTAGTACAGACCGCAGTTTGACCCTCCCCCCCATGTTCCATATTTTCCTCCAAGCCAGATGTGATTTCTGAGTTCATAGCCAGGAGTAACCCCTGAGCGTCACCGGGTGTGGCTCAAAACAAAAATACAAAACCACAACAACCAAAAAAGAATGCTCTAAAGAGAGACCAGAGTGGTAGCACAGCCACAACAGGTGTAGGATGTTTGCCTTGTTCATGATCAAGACTGGGTCAATCTTTTATTCATTCCTTAATATGTTTTTTGGGGCCACACCTGGTGACACTTACTACTCCTGTCTATGTGCTCAGAAATTGCTCCTGGCTTAGGGGACCATACGGGAAGCTGGGGATCTAACCGAGATCCGTCCTGGGTCAGCCTCTTGCAAAGGCAAACACCCTTCCACTGTGCCCCACCTGGGTCAATCTTAGGTATCCTACTATGGTTCCTTGAGCATTGGCAAATGTGATCCCTTACTACAGAGCCTGGAGTAAGCCCTGAGTATCATGGGGTGTTAACCCAAACTAACAACATGTGAATGCTCTGAAAAATTTTGAAGGATTTTTAACTTGATTTCAAACATGCAGAATTGTATGCTTATAATGGGCGGGGGAGAATAGTGTCTTGCATTTTCTGGTGCCAGGAATTTAATTATTATAACCTTTGTTTTCCTTTTACTGTACATTCTATAATCAATACTTAAGTAGAACTCTCATTAAATATCACAGAAGCATAGACCAAGATGCCCCTAAAATCTAGGAATCATGTAAAAATTTCATGATTCTTTGAACTTTCAAAACAAATGAAAAATAAGTATAGCATAGACAGATATGAAGTGAAGAAGTGAATAGTGAGAAATCCACTAAAATGGTAATATAATCTATTATTTAAGATGTCAAGCAATATTCTTATACATGTAGCAACATTATGCTTCTGATTTAAACATTATTTAACCTTTCTGAAATAAATGCCTAAACTAAGTCTGTGTGTATTGCATATGCTATAAATAAACTCTTCAACTCTAAAAATTTTAAGTATTTATTGACTGTATGTGAAATACAGATAATATTCTTCTGATGCATTGTGAATTCTCAGACTGTTTCCAAGATTCAGAAATGAATCTATATGCAATGTTTTTCTAATATTATCTTCATTATCTAAGCTCATTTTCAGATTTTCTTCCTTGCTCTTGGACTATTGAACATCATTACCATAGCAGTAAAACTATTTTTTATGTCATTACAAATACTGACATTTACTTTAAATAACTAAGAACATAGAAGACAAAAAAGTAATTGTGATAAATTATATGGAGATATTTTTTAGTTAAATTATAGCATTTGTATATATGTAAAGAACTGCAATTGGAGGCTTCTCAAAAGATCAATACTTGGGCACTTATAAAATATAAATGCAGCTTAAAAAGCTTTTCTAAATAAAATTTGAAACATACAATTATTTCTGAAGGCTAAGATGTTTTTTTTTTCAATTTGATATAAATAGTAAATTTTTGCTACTACCTTTTTCCCTCAAAATGTATCAATTTTTGGAGCCCGGGAGATAGCATGGAGGTAAGGCGTTTGCCTTTCATGCAAAAGGTCATTGGTTCGAATCCCAGTGCCCCATATGGTCCCCCGTGCCTGCCAGGAGCAATTTCTGAGCATGGAGTCAGGAGTAATCCCTGAGCACTGCCGGATGTGACCCCCCAAAAAATAACCAAAAAAAAAAGTATCAATTTTTACTTATGTTCTGAGTACTAAGAACTATTTTTATTATTTATAAAATTTTAGGACTTATTTTATTTAAATTTATATATATATATATATATATATATATATTATATGTTTGAAGTTGCTGCCGTAGACTTCAATTGTGGAACTTTCCATGAAGCACATACTGCTGTGACTATTTCAATGAAGTGACTTTAATATCCTCCCTCCCGGGACCAGAGCTGTAGCACAGTGGTAGGGTGTTTGCCTTGTGCACAACTGATCCAGGACAAACCTGGGTTCTATTCCCAGCATCCCATATGGTCCCCCGAGCCTGCCAGAAGTGATTTCTGAGTGTAGAGCCGGGAGTAACCTTTGAGAGCTGCCGGGTGTGACCCAAAAAACAAAAAACAAACACCAAAAAATATTTAAAAATTAAAGCATTGTTATTTATAATACTATTATTTCTTTTTTTATTTATAATGCCATTAAATAACTGTGTTTCGTAATTAATGTTCTAATACCCACTCTCCACCAGACTGTATACTTCCCTTCAATGTTTTGTCAGAGACTCCTACGATTCACATTCCCTCAAGCTCCTTGTCATCAGTTCTTGTAGATTCTTTCTCAGGTTCTATTGTCATGACTAGTATGCTTATAGCTATTGTTAAACTGCTACATGATACTGAAATTTTTGCTTTGGTTAGAGTTTAGCCATCACATACCCCCACCCCACCCACACACACACACACACACACAATCACTTAAAATTAAAAAGCCATTCATGGGGCAGGAAAGATAGCACAGTGGTAGGGCATTTGCCTTGCACGTGGTTGACCCAGGACGGACTTCGATTCCATCCCCCGGCATCCCATATAGTCCCCCAAACCAGGAGCGATTTCTGAGTGCATAGCCAGGAATAACCCCTGAGTATTACCGGGTGTGGACCTCCCAAAATAAATGAACATACAAAAAAGTTATTCATGATTAGGCTTCAAGTATACAGTGTTTTAACACTGATCTCCTCATCAATGTATTTTTATTTGGATCTCTTTTAACTGGTACCCTTCTGGTCTTCAGGACAAATATATTTGCTTATTGCTTTTTTATATGGATTGTCTTCCTTCCTCTGGGCCCCCAGTGAGTCTTATGTTATTCCTCTGAATTCATCTTTAAGTTCTCTTTTTAGCTGTTCATTTATTTTCAGCCTGTTTCACATATTCTGCTTTTTCCTGGAGATTTCTATGCACCTCATCTCCCAGTACACTGACTCTCTTTTAGAAGCTATTACACTGCTGTTGAGGCCTCCCAATGAGTTTTTCATTTTGCCTACCAAGTTTTCTAGTCTGTCCTTTCTGTTGAAAGTTTTCTTATTTCTGCTTTCATATCCTCTGATTCACTGTCAATGTCTATTCCATTGTCTTATGGTTCCTCTGAGTTCCTCAAAGTTATTATTGGAAGGTTATATAGCTGGCTAATACTGGTAGGGTCTTCATGGCTACCATCTTCATTCACTAAAAAGCATAATGGGGTTTTCCATTACTTTCCCACTGTAACTTTTACATTCTGGAGTTTTCTCTGTTATGTGGCATAGTGACTACAGTTAGGATGTTTTTGTATGCACACAGGGAGGTGTAAAGAAGAAGTAAAGGAATGCAGCGCATAGTTGAGTAGTCATGCTTTTCTTGGGCTTTTTGACCTGGAGGTGAATTGTGCTCATGTGTCACAAAGAGGACCTTGATGCTGACATACCTCTGTTTCTTGGGATCCTTATAAGCAATCACTTTTGATAATAGAATTGTTTTTATCTCTACCATTAGAAAAATTTTTAAATTTTCTGAAGCACCTTCTACCTGTTCTCTTAATGATCTGATCACATTATATTGTAATCCTATTTATTTAGCTGTATCTCTCTTATGCAATTTTAATTGTCATAAAGAACATAAAGTTTTCATGAAGGCATAAGGTTTGCCTTGTGCCTATCACAATATCTGAAACGCATCAGGTATTCTACAAATCTCTGTTTACAAAATTAATGAAGAATATTCTCTTTATATTGGTAAGTGAATAATTAAAAATGGAAAAGATAGGGGCCGGAGAGATAGCATGGAGGTAAAGCATTTGCCTTGCATGCAGAAGGTCAGTGGTTCAAGTCCCATATGATCCCCTGAGCCTGCCAGGAGCGATTTCTGAGCATAGAGCTAGGAGTAACCCCTGAGCACTGTCGGGTATGACCCAAAAACAAACAAAAAAAATGGAAAAGATAAACCAGCAATGGGAATATGTGATCCATGGGCCCATAAATCTTAAGGTCTTACTCTGATATATAACTGAACAGACATGTGTGATTATAATTGGCTGCCCACAGGCTATATGCCCATATTGTATGGCCTGAAAATTATATTATAAACATACAAACATCCAACGAAGATAAAAAAAACTTTGAATTGGAGATAGATCATGTAGAGTTTTTATCACTATCACTCTATAACCTTATGTTTCCCTTATGGAATAATCATAGATTCTACAATAAGTAACTTGAACTGCATACTATTTAGCATCATTACAAGTTCTGAATATCTACTAATATCTGATGTCTTCTGTTCTTTATAATTAATCAGGACCTCATGGGAAAAGATATGTTAAACCAATAAATAATACCTTGGGAATGTATGTGAATATATATAAAGATAGAGAGAGACTGAGTAATTAATGAGAGAATGAGAAAGTAATTATATTAGGGGAGGAGTGAGACTAGAATAAGAGAGGGTAGAAAATTAAATTTTAGATATGAATATAGCAAATAAACTAAAAACATAATCATGAATATTAGCAAAATCGCAGCTTGGATGAAAATACATCTGAATTAATTCATTGTACAACATTATCTTTGCAATAAAAATTTAGAGAATAAAGGGGAAGTGCGTAGAGGGGGATGTAGACTTTGGAAAATAATAAGGCTGATTTGAACACAAGGGGGCAGTAAATTGTTTTCTTATTTAAAATGCCACAGAGGAAAATTTAATTTGAAACATTTTAATCAGTCAAATTTGTTCAATGTTCACTACATACAGAGATTACTGAAGAAGTGTTTAGGAAATTTCTTATACTGAATATACAAGTAAATAAATGCACAGGTAATAAACATTTCAAATACAATAGTGATAAAATCAATCATTTTATGCTAACTATTGAGTCACTGCTGTCTAACTCAACTATAACCAAAGGAGCTACTATTTATCTTGCAACAGCAAACTATGATTTTTTTAAAAATTAATATATAATTGATATTGTATTTATTCAGCTGTACATCAATGTTTTATATATAAGTATAGATATAAATATATGGAAATATGTATAATTTGATATGATTTCCCAGGACAAAAATATCCCATATCGTTCTAAATTTTTTATGAAAACATTTAATATCAACTCTATTAGGAACTAGACTATGATACTTTCTTTATTTTGTTGAAGCAAAATTGATATATAATAATTTCAGCTGCATAACAATGATTTGATATTTATATATATATTAGTTATTATAATAAACTTGAACTTTTTTTTTTGGTTTTTGGGTCACACCCGGCAGTCCTCAGGGGTTACTCCTGGCTCCATGCTCAGAAATTGCTCCTGGCAGGCACGGGGGACCATATGGGGCACCGGGATTCGAACCGATGACCTTTGGCATGAAAGGCAAATGCCTTACCTCCATGCTATCTCCCGGGCCCCAAACTTGAACTTTTGTCACCACTCATAATTGCATTTGTCCTGTGATATGGACTTCTAAGATCTATACACTCTAACTTTAAAATATGCAATATATCATTACCTATAGTCACCATATCATCATATTTCATTGAGTTATTTATAATATCACTGAAAAACTGTACTCTTTGATATTATAATTTTTAACTTAATCTAACTTAGTCACCAATCTATTATCTATGTCTATGAGATTGATCCTATTTGTTTGAGTTCTAAATATAAGGAGGTCATACAGTATTTGTTGTTTATTTGCTTGACAATCTCACTTTGCACAATACTCTCAAGATCCATCCATGTTATTGTAAAAATTAAAATTCAGATTTTTCTGGCTGAATATTACTTTCTATATATCATATTTTTGGTTTACACTTATTTATTAACATTTAGATAGTTTTAATCTCTTAACATTGTAAAATAAGTCTGTTATAAACTTAAGGAATATGTTTGAGTTAGTGTTTTAATTTTCTTCAGGTAAATACAAAGAAGTAAATTGTTGGCTCATATAATAATTCTAATGTGGGACCGGAGAGATAGCATGGAGACAAGGTGTTTACTTTGCATGCAGAAGGATGGTGGTTCAAATCCCGGAATCCCATAGAGTTCCCTGAGGCTGCCAGGAGCGATTTCTGAGCATAGAGCCAGGAGTAACCCCTGAGCGCTGCCGGGTGTGACCCCCCCCCCCAAAAAAAAAACAAAAAAAAATAATAATTCTAATGTTTTTTAGGAACCATATACATGGGGGGGTTCTTGGTTGATTTGGATTTTACTTTGCTTTGGGGACCACACGGGCAATGCTCAGAGCATAGTCCTGGCTCTGCACTCAAGAATCAAACCTAGTGGGGCTTGGGTGACAGTATGTAGTGCCAGTGATCAAACACACATGAGCATGTAAGCGCTGTACTCTTTGGTTCCATATTGTATTTTTATGCCTACAACTATTGATAATTCCAATGTTGAAACCCTTTCTTCACATTCTTGTCAAGATGCATATTTGTATTTACAAGAAATACATTCTTGTGGGGGCCGGGTGGTGGTGCTGGAGATAAGGTGCCTGTGCTAACCTAGGACGGACCACGGTTCGATCCCCCGGTTCCCCATATGGTCCCCCGTGCCTGCCAGGAGCGACTTCTGAGCGAATAGCCAGGAGTAACCCCTGAGCGTC
>PVKC010036929.1:0-13069 GCA_004027635.1 Crocidura indochinensis
GGTAAATAATTTTTTTTTTTTTGCTTTTGGGTCACACCTGACAGTGCTCAGGGGTTACTCTTGGCTCCGTGCTCAGAAATTGCTCCTGGCCGGCACGGGGGACCATATGGGGCACCAGGATTTGAACTGATGACCTTTTGCATGAAAGGCAAACGCCTTACCTCCATGCTATCTCCCGGGACCCGGTAAATAATTTTATTTTGGTTTTTAGGTCACACTCGGCAGTGCTCAGGGATTACTCCTGGCTCTACAGTCAGAAATTGCTCCTGGCAGGCTAGGGGGACCATATGGAATGCCGGGATTTGAACCACAGTCCTTCTGCCTGCAAGACAAACGCCTTACCTCCATGCTATCTCTCTGGCCCCAAGGTAAATAATTTTTGAGTAATTAGTAAGTGAATTTTAGTCAAGTTGAAACATTTGCAAATGGCATGATTTAGGCACCAAAGTGGCATTAATTGCACCAGCGATGTTGTTGTACCTTATCTTTTGGATTCAGTTTTAAAACAAGGAATGATGAACACTGCAAAAAAAAAAATCTGTCTTTGAATTTAAAGATATTGTAGTAAAAGCAAAAGCAGAAATTAGTACACGTGAACTAAAATATGCAGTTTCCTAGAAAGAGCTTGGAATTACAGTCTAGAGTTTGGAATTACTTGCCTTACAGTTTTCAGTGTTCTCTATTTGGGGGTTTGACCACATGTGGCAGTTTTTTTTTTTGGGGGGGGGGGGCTCTCCCAGGCTCTGTACTCAGGCGTTACTCCTGCTGGTTCATAGGGAATATGGGGCAATTGGGATCCAACCCAGCCTTCCACCACACAAACTATGCTTTGCAGGCATCCAGCTGGCCTAGCCATCTCTCTAGCCAAAGGCTTTTTTAAAAGCTTGTTTGGGGGCCAGAGAGATTAGTGCCAGACCAGCAACTAAGCACATGCTTCGCAGGCTGAGGCCAGAGCAGAGCCATGGGGCTTCGGTCCAGCTCATGCTATGGCACTCTCAAATCCCTGTCTCCAGTTCTGTGCAACGAGCCAGCCCAGGGCACCTTCTGGCCATGGGTACTGGCATCCATAAACACCAGGTGTCGTTACCGGCACTAGGCCGAGTGGATGCTGCCATAGATGTGACACATCAGACTACAGAGCAGGAGAGAATGGAGGATGCAGCTTTCTCAGCAGAAACAGGATGACTCCAGGTGCGAAAGGGCCTAGAGCGCAGAAGAGTCACTGTCTTTCAGGTCAGCAACCAGGGGACATGTGAAGCTGCTCTCCTATTGGCTGATGATGCTGGGATACCCAGAAAAATCACAGAGAGGGAAGCAAGGAGGCTGTGGGATGCTGTGTCTGCACCCCCATGTTCGGTTGAAAGCTAATCCTCGTGGGATGGCATTAGGAGGGTAAGAGGTCATGTGCGGGGAGGCCCTCGTGAAGGAGATTAGTACCGCTGGCCAGACCCCAGAGAGGTCCCGGGTGATGGATTAGGTAATAATGGTACCCACGGTATGTACGCGACAGTAGCTTGGATCTTAGAAAATGCACATGGGTGTTCAGGGAGCGATGATGTGTAACTTGCCATGCTGGGTGTGCATGTATGTGTAAGCAAGAAGTAAATTTGAAGGCACTGAAGGGGAGGGGGTACAGATGTTTCCAGGGCTACTTACAGTTTTGCAGTCCTTCACAGTCTGAAATCCTTTCCAAGGGCAATGTTCTCTCTCTTACCCTGCCCTGTCCTGGTCCTCAGGCAGGGAGTTGCCCTTCCTGCCCCCCAGCATCTGCCAGGGTGTAAACAAAGTTCCTTAGTTTCACTCCCGTTTAACAGATGTGGGCGGTGGGGCACACACAATTTTTCAACAGCTCCACTAATCCTCCCAGATTCAAACCCAATTCTTACTCAGACCACCTCAAGGAGGTGAGACATAGCTTTGCTGCCTTCCTGTGAGATTATTGTTCAGTCTCAACACCCAGTGTGGGATGGACCTGGAGTGATAGTACAGCAGGGAGGGCACTGGTTTCGTATCCTGCCAACTGGGTTCAATCCCTGGTACCCCATATGGTCCCCTGAGTATCACCAGGAGTAAGCCCTGAACATTCTTGGGTGAGGTCAAAAGAATGGAAGAAAACACAACAAAACAAAACAAAACAAAATAATGTGGGAGGGTCATATCCAATCCCCTGAGGCCCAAACACCCTTCATTTGTCCCACTGCACAGGAATGACCTTTTCTGCAGGCCTGATGGCTTTGTGTCTGCACCTGCACTTTGTCTGCTGGTCTCCCTAAGATACGGGGGCAAACAGAGATCTGGGCTGGCACAGAGTATGTGATGAGCAAGAAAACGTCCCAGGTAACTGTTAAGATCTAAGATTTAGAATTAATTGTAACCTAAAAGTTGATGTTAGAATATGGTGTGCCTTTTGCTTAGAGATAATATTGCTTTGGCTTCTGTACTCTCCTTTCTTTTGTTTGTTTGTTTGCTTTTGCTTGTTTTTTTTTTTGTTTTTTTGTTTTTGTGATGCTTGGGGTACCATATGGGACACTGGGGGATCGAACCACAGTTTGTCCTAGGCTAGTGCGCGCAAGGCAGAAACCTTACGCCTCGCACTACCATTCTGGCCCCTGTACTCTCCTTTCTTAAGGAAGTTAACTGCTGCAGTGGTGTTTTGTTTTGTTTTGTTTTTTTTTTGGGTCATACCCAGTGGCGGCACTCAGGGAATACTACTGGCTCTACGCTCAGAAATCACTCCTGGCAGGCTTGAGGGACCATATGGGATGCTGGGGTTTAAACCACCATCCTTCTACATGCAAGGCAAATGTCCTACTTCCATAGTATCTTCCTGGCCCCAGACAAGCTGCAGTTTTAAAGTTGAAAGACTAGGCCTAGAAAAGAAGCTAGTTTCTGGAACCAGACCCTATGGGAATATTCCAGGAAGAAACTGGCCTCCTGGTCAGATATCGGAGGCTAAATAGCAACAGCCAGATAACACCTGCACCCTGGGTCTGCTGCAGCTGTCAGATAGTCAGATGACATCACACCTGAATCTGAGGCTATACAGCCCACCCAGCCGTCTGTCTGATGCTACATTTGAACTACAACCAATCCTAGCCCAACCTTGCACTAAGGACCAATACTTTTAAAAGATAAATACCAAGAGGTGGGGATCCCCTAGACTGAGCCTTAGGTACCCTTTAAATTTGGCCTGTGAGTTATCCTTGGGGTCCTTGTTTCTTAGCATGCTGGAATAAACTCCCTTGCATTTATATTACTGCCTGTTTCCCTGGTGTCTTTTGGGTGGCAGATCCTGAGTTCCGGACTTAACAATAACTGTCTCACCTCTATCCAGGAAAGCAGCATTTATCCTGAAAGCAGAAGTAAGAAGCATTGAGGGAACTCAGCGTCGGGCTCCCTTCTTTTCCTTCCAGGCTCTAGGACACAGGGCAGGCAGTGGGGTCCTCCTGTCGGCAGCAAGGAAGAGCTTCCTCCTAGTCAAAGGCATTCAGTGGGTCCAGTCACCCATGGAACCAAGGGTAGGGACAACATGAACAGAGGGCAGGACCTTAGAGCAGGGAGAAATCTGAGAAGCTGGCTTGTCCCATCTGGGGGAGCACTAGTATTCCACTAGGACACCTGAGGAGCGACCTCTCCAGCTGAGTGGGAGCAGATGGAGCTTTCCATAAGCGCTGGATCAGACAAAGTTGTGGTTTGATTCAAAGAGATTTGCTCCTGATTTCATTTTTTAGAATTTATTTTCCATCATGAGCCTCTTGTGTTAGGAAGTGGGGTCTTTTGGGATCTGGAGTCTTCATCATGAGCCTGTCCCTCACATGGTGGGATCTGATGGGAGCTGGATCTTTCATCACGAGCATGTGCTGAAGGTAGGACCTGCTGGGATCTGGATCTTTGCATAATGGGACTGTTCCATCAGAAGGTGGGAGCACATTCTGTGATCTGGATCACAGACCAGCCTCCTTTCATGGATTTATCTGTTGGATAAACCCAGGCCCGGCCCAACACTCCTGATTTTCTGGATCATGAGAGAAGCTGCAAAGCTCACTCATGTTGGGTGGTGGGAGAAGGTTCTGGGTTTCAGTTAAACTTTGTAGGCAAGGCTGGGGAGAAGCTCCATAGACTGGAATGCAAGCTCTACAGGCAGGAGGCATAGGACTAGACCTCAGCACCACACTGCCTCCCTTCCAACACCTTCAGGGATGACCCCCAAGCACCGGCCTGGCAGAAGCGAAGTCCTGCAGTTCCTTCCAAGGAGGCCAATATGCCCAAATAGATGCCCCAGAGGCCACACAAAGTCCCGTTCTACACAAGGCCTTTGGGTAGGCAGGATTCTTTTTAGGGGGACCCCTAAACCTGGTTAAGTCCTCACCACACCCCCAGCCTGGTCACCGAGTCTGCCCCAGAGGTTATTTCTAATTCTAAGATACTTGTCAAGATCCCTCCCAGAACTGGTACATGGGGGGCCCTGAACCCCCAAACAGGGCTTCCTTGGAGGAGCAAGTGAAACAGAGGCTCAGACTGGCACTCTTGACATTTCCAAAGAGGTTGGAAAGACACAGCACAAGCGGGTCTCAGGGGCACAGGCACAGGCAATGGGGCTCAAAGGGGGGCAGCAGACTAACCCGCACTACCCAGGGCCTGGATCCTGTGGGTCTCAACCACCTGGAAACACTGCGGGGAGAAGACGCCAACAAGAACAGAATACGGCCGAGCGCCACTCGCTGTCACTCCAGGTCAAACTCTGTTGAGATGAGACACTTTTCAAAAACAATTTCTAGGTAAGTGGTGGAGGAAATCAGATCAGCCAGAACACGAGAGAAGAGAGATGAGCAGCCGTAGCGCTGCGGGGATGGGTGCGGGTTGTCATGACGATGGACTGGGATGGGGATAAACAGAAGCCGCTGGGCCAGAAGCATCACCTGGCACTGACCTGTCCTCGCAGGCCACAGACGGACACACACAGCAGACAAGCCCCATGGGCAGCCTGAAGAAAGGAGCCTCCCCACTCAGCTGGCAACCCCAAACCCACTGGTCCCCTTGGTCCTATCTGAGTATCCCAAGCTGAGAGGGAGGGTTTAGGGGTGCAGAAAATTAAGGCTCCAGGCCCCAAGGCCTGAGCATCACTGGGTGTGAGCCCAGGACAAAAACAGATTAACAAAGAGCTGGTTTTGGATTTAGGGGCCTGGCCAGGAAACTCACAGCTTATAGAGGCATGAGTGGAAAGAGAGGTCCCCCATTTCTGCTGGGATCCTCAGGAACCCCCTATCAATGGGCCGGTACAAAATAGACTCCCTGTTCCCCCCTGGGGAGCCCTACAAGCAAATGTGTGAGCCCAGCACTGTGACAAGTGTGTGATATTCCCACCCCTTCCCAAATATTATGGAGGCCAAGCAACAACAGTCCTGAGGGCTTGAGAATGTGCTTTGCATGTGGGAGACCCAGATTCCATCTTCAGCACCTCCTGGTCCCTGTTCCTCTCCCCAGCACCATGCTGGAAGTAGCTCACTGCATCACTGAATGTGGCATCCTTAAAAATGAAAACCGAAAAGAAAATCCCCCAAAACCTCTGACAAGATCTTACAGACAAATATATGCTAATGCCCAGCTCTTGAGCAGCTGAGTTTCTTTCCCACTCTCTCCTCTCCTCATCCCATTCTCAGCATCAGGAAAGAGAATAGAATATGCCCCCAAGGACCCAAGTTGGCTTTTAAAAATATATTGTTATTTATATTTAATAGCGGCTTCAGGAAAAGCTGCAAATCCAGTGGCTGGTAGAAATGTAAATGTTAACTGATTGTTATTCTTGCAGAAACTTAGAATTCAAAAGTTTAATCATCCTCATTAGCATAATTTGGGCACCTTCCGTCCATAACCTTGCCCTGGGGTTGATTATTTATGTCACCTGGCACAGAAGTCGAGAATTAACTTTGATTTAATGTCACAATTCCATCCCAATATAATTCATAATGTAGAGATGTTTGTCAAAAATAAATCGGTTGGCTTGGCCCATCTCAAAACAAAAAACCCGGAAAGAAGGAGCGGAAAGAGAATTACTTCAGAAAGATTCCCAGCTGGTCCCTCTGCCTGCCTGTCTACTGGCCAATTAGAGCTTCTTGGGATCGACCCAGGAGCCTTGAAGGATCAGAGGGAGGCACAATGGGGTGGGAGGGAGAACAGGGGTTGGTCTCTGGATGAACAGATGAATACACAGGGAGGTAGGAGTCCTAGGAGGGACAGACAAATGCACACAGAAAGCTCCTGTTCCCTAAAGATCTGAGCCAAGAACACAGCTCTCTAGTAGAGGAACTGACTAGAGAACAATTCATTCAGCTCATGGCTGGGCTTGCTGTAGGTTTCTGGGGTGACACCTTGCACCCTCCTTGAACCACTCATACAAGCCCCTCAGCCATAAATGGCACAACTGCAAACCCAGCTAGCAATCAGGTGTCCTGCCTGGCAAAGGTCAGGCCTACCTGGGCACCTGCCCTGCAGGATGCAGTGTGGCCAGACCCAGACCTCAGAGGGATGGAGGGACTGACTCAGTGTTCAAACCCTAGCCAGATAACAGGGTTCTTGCAGACCCCACCATGGGTTGCAGGATGAATGTGTGCCTTCCCAGAGTCAGCAGGAGAAACCTCAGAATGTGAGTGGTCGCCCATTGTCCAAAGGCATGGAAGTGGCATTTATTCCCTCTGCAAGGAAAGAGAAAGGTGGGCTTCCCCAGAGAGAGGGCCTGAGGTGCTCAGGGCCCTCCCCAGATGGGGTCAGTCATGCCTTATTCTCTGCACACTCACACACACTTTCACATACTCACACACAAGCATACACTTTCACACACTCATGCACACACATATTTGCATGGCCACAGATTCAGCAGAGAGAGCCACGTCTTTCCATGTACAGGACAGAGGAGCCAGCGACAATGCCAAGCACGCTCCTCTGCCCTGCAGACTGTCTCCATTGCCCCCCATGTGCCAAGCTTCAGTGGCAGCAGGTTTGCTTGCCAGTCCCCTGCAGCCCCTGCCCTTTGTACCATGAGCAACTTCAAGCTGGGCAGTGCCAGCTCTCCCCATTCATGCCAGGCACAGCTGTGACTCTCACCGTGAGCTGCGGCACAGTTTGCCAGCAACCAGAACCTGGCCCGATGGCAGGAAGAAAAGTTACCAAACTCTAGCGATACCATTTGGCAGTGGCTTCTGCTGTGAAACAGCCTGGCTGGGAAGGGTTTGGCAGCGTAGGAAACATGTCTCTGAGCTCAGAGTGAGATAATCATGTGCGTGAATCTGCAAACATGTGTGCTGGTCCACTGGTCCATGCCCCACTGCATATATCTGCGGGGGGGACACATCCAGTGATTCTCAGGGCCTACTCCTGGCTCTGTACTTAGGATCATCGATGGTGGTGCTCAAGGTCCAAATGTGCTGCTTGATATGAAACTTGGCTCAGTGTTGCACAAATCCAGTGCCATGTTCTGCTGCTCTATCTCTCTAGCCTCCTCCATTTCATTATTTTTTTGAGGGGGCATATTCAGTGGTGCTCAGGGGTTATTCCTGGCTCTGTGCTCAGAATCACTCCTGGGAGGCTCAGGGGACCTTATGAGATGCTAAGGATCAAACGCAGGTCGGCCATATGCACAACAAACTCCCTCCACACTGTGCTATTGCTCCAGCAACTATTGCATATATATTTTTTGTTTTGTTTTGTTTTTGGGTCATACCTGGCAGTGCTCAGGAGTCACTCCTGGCTCTGTGATCAGAAATTTCTCCTGCAGGCTCTGGGGACCATATGGGATGCCGGGATCCAAACCACTAACCTTCTGCATGCAAGGCAAACATCCTTCCTCCATGCTATCTCTCTGGCCCTGTACCATTGCATATTTTGAACACTTAAAAAAACTGACTTGGAACCAGACCAAAAGTTTCCCTGTGAAAGAGAACACACCTGTCCTGGGAGAAAATCATGCCCAATCTTTGACCTGGTCACAGAGAGCTCAAAACAATGAACTGATTCATCCAGATAGAATGACCAATCAATTCCTCCAGTTCCAACCAATGCCAGCCACCTGTGGGAGGAACCTGGCTGCCATTGCAAGCTTGCTGACCAAGCACACATGGTGTTAGTGGAGACAGGCTTCGCCACTGGAAGGTCATACCAAGATGGGATGCCTGCCTCCAGAGCTGGGCTGAGGCTATTGATAATAACAATAAAAGGTACATCATTGGGCTGGAGCAATAGCACAGCAGATAGTATGCTTGCTTGACATGTAGCCAACCAGGGTTCAATTCCCAGCATCCCACATAGTCCCCCAAACACTGACAGGAGTGATTCCTGAGTGCAGAGCCAGAAGTAAACCCTGAGTATTGCAGGGTGTGGCCCTAAACAAAACAAATAATAAAAGGTGCGTTGTATCTGGGTGCGGCTCCTCTGATCCACAATGCGCTTCCAAGACTTTGTTTCACGTAATTTTAAGACACCTATTGGGATCAGCATTATTCTCCAGGTAGATTCCTCAATATTATGCTGATGTGAACTAGTGTGAAGATGAGGTTCAGAGCACTTACATAAAAATCACAACCCGAGCCATAGTTTGGTGATCAAGAACCAGAAAGCACGCATTTTTCCCTGCAGGTTTGCTCCTGAGGTTACTGTGGTCTTCCCAAGTACCCCCATCAGGGAACAGAATGGGTATCACCCCACATCCACCAACAGTGTAGGAAACCGGCCACCAGGGGGCACTGGGTGACTCCCTAAGACCCAATGACTCAGCCTTGCGGGAATGGAAGAATCTGCCTAAAGCCACTGAGTCAAGTACCCAATCAGAAGCTCCAGCCTGGAGAAAATCACTGCGGCCCAGAGGGAGGCGTTGTACTTTGTCCTCAGCAGTGGACACTTCCCAGCCGGGGACAGAACCCACCTGCCTTCCTGGCTCAGGGGTATTTGCTTTCCCGCCCCTGTGCAAGTTTCTGCTTGTCACAGAGTACTGACTAAGTACATTCTGTCCTCCTGATTGTGACATCAGCACACAGGCTTTGTCCTAGCAAGCAGCTGTTAACTACAACTGATTGACAATTCAGTCGGACAGGCTTCCTTCCAGAGGAACCTGGGCTCTGCAGTGACTGGCAGATGATGGAGAAGCCTGGATGAGGTGTTGGGAAAGGACCTTCTCATTTGGGCCACCATAATGTGGTACGGTGGCGGTGGGAGTGACACCCATGTGGACCCACATTCCAGGCAGAAAAATGTGCCCTAGTCAGTTCTGTTGCAGAATATGGGCCTGTCCTTCCCCTTCCTGCACACAGGGGGGTGGGCCATGATACTACCACTGATGGACCACTTTTAGACCACGGTTCCCTCCTGTCCTGCCCAATGGTGGCTGCTGTTCTCCAAGTCCTGGGCCCTTTGTTTCTGTCTGTCTTCCAGTTCCTCTTCTTGGAGGTTGAGAGAGTAAATTATATAGGCTTAACCCTTCCCTAGACACTCACACAGGCTACTGGGTTTTGCAGAATGCAACACCGGATGATGTTTTTCCACCCACGAGCTTGGCAGAGGGGAGATGAATTAGGTGATGTTAAGTCCACGGCACCCTGGAAAAAAGAGGGTCACCAAGGGAGCTATAAGTCAAGCCTTTTCTCCTGATCCAGCTCTCGTCCCAGAGATGGAAGAGGGGAATGTGGGGCTCAGAGGCCTGACTCAGCACAGCACTGTCCCCAGGGAGGAATGGTAGGGACAGGCCTAGAAGAAGCGTGGCCGGCTCCTTCTATATTTCCACTCAGCCTTGGTGAGTCCAGACATGACTCAAAGTATGTCTGGGAGCCAGTTTCTGAGGGTACATGCCGGAATGGGCCAGGCCAACGGAACACAAAGTCCTTCCTGTATGTTGATGGGCCGTGTCTAATCAGCTGAAGTCCTGGCAAAGGACCAGGGTTTTCCTGATCTTGGATGAGAAGCAAGACATGGGTCTCAGACCCCCCCATGTTCACTTTTGCCACTCTGGAGAGTAAATGGTAATCATAATTGTCTTTATCATACCTCTCTATACGTCCATCTGCCCCTAGGTGGGTGGGTTGGTTCCATGAGAATCCTGAGCCATCCAGGCCCCGTGGAATTGCAGGCAGGGTGCCAGTGGGCAGAGCAGAAGCAAAGACACCCACCTCCCATTGCAGCATCCACATAGGAAAATTCTCTCATCCACAGAGCTCTCTCCAACGAAGCTTCCCTGCCCAGAGTGCTGCAAATAACCCAGCAATCCATACTCCCCTCTCACAACAAGTATCGGTTATATTTCCTTTTGTTTTGTTGGGGTATATTGTATGGGGTGCTACTCCCAGCTCTGTGCTCCCAGGACCATGCAGTGCCAGGGATTGAACTCCTGGATCATGCATGTGTTCTACAACTCTTGCCTGATCCTGGTGCCCGTGATTTCACCGCGCTGAATGATGTGCTGTGTTTATTCCGCAAACACTTAGGAAGTACACTAGATCCTTCAGTATGAATCCAGATCGCAATCATTCCCAACCCGGCATCTGTTCATCTTCCCAGCCCTCCTGCCCGAGGCGCCCCGTGGTTGCTATCCATAAGCAGGGGATGTCAGCTTGGGTTTGCAGACACCGTCACAAGGGAGGAAGAGAAACAGCAAAGGCATTTATCGGGGCTTGCAGCCCCCGGAGGCAGCATCGGGAGCAGCTTCTGTTCTGCCTGCGCCCCTCGTTTGCTGTGAGAATATGTCCTCATTGGCTGTACAATTGACACTGTCACAGACACTTTTAAGGCTCATTTGCATGATGACGATTTGCTCCATCATCTCCTCATTGTTAATCTAAACAAATAATGAAACAAGGTCTTCAAGACCTGGGACCGGAGAATGAGCATTAGGAGGGGTCTCATGGCTGATGGATCTCAAGCTCCCTCCCAGGTGCTTTGCATTGGGAACTAGGTGGGTAAGGCTGGCACTGAGCCCTCAGAAAGTACTTCCGGGGCAAAGGCAATCGTGGAAATATAGCTTAGAGCACAGGTAATAGGAGAATGTAGCCAGACAGTCAGGAAGCCAGTTGTTCTGAACATTTACCACTTCTGTGCTTGATAAAGCTCTTCTGTTTTATTTTTCGGGGAAGCATACCTAGCAAAGCTCAGGGGTTATTGCTGGCTACACGTTCAGGGATCACTATTGGCACACTTGGGGGACCATTTGGTGTGTAAAGATTAAACCCTGGTCTGAGGCCCAAGAGATAGCATGGAGGTAAGGTGCTTGCCTTGCGTGCAGAAGGACGGTGGTTTGAATCCCAGCATCCCATATGATCCCCCAAGCCTGCCAGGAGCAATTTCTGAGCATAGAGCCAGGAGTAACCCCTGAACATTGCTGGGTGTGACTCAAAAACAAAACAAAACAAAACCAAAAAACCCAAACAAACAGCAACAACAACAAAACCCTGGTCTGCTGCATGCAAGGCAAATGCCCTACAGGCTGTATTATCACTCTAGCTCCTGATATAAATTTTACCTGTTTGGGGGCTAAACCTGACAGTGTCTGGAGAATGATAGGATGCTGGGGATCGAACTCAACTGCTACATGCAAAACATGTATTCCTGCCCTTTGAGCCACCTGCCCAGTTCCTCAAGGCCCCCACCTGAACCAGCCCCTCAGAATGAGCTCTTGGTGGCACCCTGGGGAAGGCAGCCTGCCCAGATTGTGGCTGATTAACAAATTATTACAAATTACGTGCCAATTGATGTAAATGGCAAGTTTGTCCACAGGACAAAGAGATGCCAGTCCCAGCCTCCTGGTGACATTTGCCAAGGGAGTCTTGCAGGTCTGGGCATGGGGCTAGAGGGACCCAAGGGGGTCCTCTGAGCCCACCAGGAGTGATCCCTGAACACTGCTGGGATGATCCCCAAAAAAAGCATCGGGCACCCCTTCATTACCTCACACATTTGTTCTCCACCCCTATTGCTGTCCCTACATAAACACGAAGCCACTGACAAACCTGTTTCTTCTGGACTTGGTCAAAGGGAACTGGACCATGAGGGAGCTTGGAGGATTGGCCTCAGCTGTGTGGCTCATTTGAGGAGTAATACATGTTAGGACTGCCTCCTCCCTGCCCCATGTCTTGCCATGCTGGATACTATTCAGGGATCATTCCTGGCAATGTTTGGTACCAGGCAATGAGCTTGGGACCAAGTCAAAGTAGCCATAAGCAAGGTTAGCTCTTGAGCCTCTATGCTACCTCTCCAGTCCCTGAACCCTCTCTTTCTCTAGCTGAATCAGGTAGGGAGGCAGTGTCCAGATGCCCTGACCATTCCTGGACCAGCTGGGTTGTCTCTACTTTCCGAGGTAAACCCTTTGGTTGTTAGTTTTGGAGTCAAATCCCACTTAGCTCAAGACTTATACCTGGCTCTGTACTCAGGGATCACTCAGTCCTGGCAGCCTCAGGTGACCATATGCAGTATGCAGTATGAAGAATCCAACTCAGGTCCGACATGCAAAGCAAATGCCCACCCACTGTAATATTGCTCCAGCTGTGACCCCACATTTAGCCCTTGGAATACCTGACCCCTATAGTGCCAAGACTTTAGCTCTCTTGGGTCTGTTCTACCTCTCTCTCTGTCACTGGGCAGGCTGGGCCACTCCATTCTATCACTTGTGGTTCTGACCTGTACCCCTGAATGCTCGCCATGCCCAGCACCTTCCCTTTGCCCAGGCCCTCCCGAGAGGAAGAAGGCCAGGCCCAGAGTCCAGGTCATCTTGCTGGGTGAGTAGGTGGGAAGAGGCTTTGTGTCAGCTAGTCAGCTTCAGGCCGGAATTTCTGGCCTTTAGGTAAAGGAGGAGCCACTGGGATAAAATCTCTAGGTAGATAGACTCTAACTTTGATGAAATCATCTTTCCAAGAAGCATTTCCTACATCCTTTCTAACCGCTCCCTTCATCAGAATGTATTTTCTTCTTGTGACCCCCAGGTCTCATGCCCTGACACCCATGTACACAGTTTTCACCTGTGGCCCCCTTACCTCCACTGAGAACATTTCTGATTTGTATCCCTACCTAAATGGGGTATCAGAGCCTGGAAGGGGGACTG
>PVKC010036930.1:0-13110 GCA_004027635.1 Crocidura indochinensis
GCATGGAGGTAAGGTGTTTGCCTTTCATGCAAAAGGTCATTGGTTCGAATCCTGGTACCCCATATGGTCCCCCGTGCCTACCAGGAGCAATTTCTGAGCATGGAGCCAGGAGTAACCCCTGAGCACTGCCGGGTGTGACCCAAAAAAAAAAATAAATAAAGCAAATGCCCTACCGCTATGCTATCTCTCTGGTCCCTGGATTTGCCTTTTTTATTTGTTTGTTTTGGGGTCACACCCAGCAGTGCTCAGGGGTTACTCCTGGCTGTGCGCTCAGAAATCGCCCCTGGCAGGCACGGGGGACCATATGGGATGCCGGGGTTCAAACCACGTCCATCTTGGATCGATTGCATGTAAGGCAAATTCGAACCACTGTCCTTCTGCATGCAAGACAAACACCCCACTTCCATGCTATCTCTCTGGCCCCTGAATTTGCTTTCTGACCCATTCCCTGCTGGGCAGTGGTGGCAAAGGCCCTGACTTCCCTCTCGCCACACTGGGCCTCCCTCTCTTTGCTCATCTCCACATTTTCACTCTATCCAGCCTTAGTGCTTGCTGATTTTTTTTTTTGTGTGTGTGTGTGTGTTTTTTTTTTTTTTTTTTGGGTCACACCCGGCAGCGCTCAGGGGTTACTCCTAGCTCCATGCTCAGAAATTGCTCCTGGCAGGCACGGGGGACCATATGGGGCACCGGGATTCGAACCGATGACCTTTTGCATGAAAGGCAAACGCCTTACCTCCTTGCTATCTCCCGTCCCCATCTGATTGTTAGCATAGTAAATGGCCCTCTCCTTACCCTGGTGCCTAGGTCTCTGTTGCTGTGACAAGACATCACTGCAACCTCTAAGCTAGACTGGACTGTTGTATGAATGAGAAATTCAGCTCTGCTTTTGGGGCAGGCCACGTCACAGGGAGCAGCACTGCCTGGCTGGCTGGCCAGAATCTCGAGAACACACATCTTGCTTGTTTATTGGCAAACATCCCCATCCTGTTGGCTGGCTGCTGAGGGCTGGTCCCTCTGCCAAAGTACCCTTGTATCCCCAGGCTTTTGGGTCCCTCCCAATCTTTGTATCTCTTCTCTAGCTTTACTTTTCTTGTCTGTATTTAGAGATTCAGGTTTTGTTTGGACCCATTGGGTAATCAAAGTCCCAAGAATCAAGGCCCGGTTTCTTGGGGGCTGCTTTTCTTTTCCCTGGGAAGAAGTTGGGCAGATTCACTGAGACACTGACAGTTCCCCCTCACCATTCCTCAGCCCATCTGCCCCATGCATACTCTCATGCACTTCCATTCCTTTTGCTTTATCTTGGGTGGGGGGCTGGACTTAGGTGTTTCCTGCTCCATGTCTTTGTTGGAAGAGACTTTATCTTTGAACTGCATTCTTTTCCCAGATATGTCTTGTCGTTCAAGACTCGCAACACTGAATGAGAAACTGACAGCCCTGGAGCGGAGGATAGAGTACATCGAGGCCCGGGTAAGTGCAGACCCAGCCTGGCATGACTTGGCTCTCTGGGCTTCCCAGGCTGATGACCCCTCCCCCCACCTGCACAACAAATGTTTAACATGAAATATTCCTCCCTTCCCATGCCTTGGAATTAACCACAATGTCGCTTATTTTGACAGGTCACAAAAGGCGAGACCCTCACATAGAACGTCCGCTTGTGGCTGCTGGGAGTGGCTTTATAGAGGCCAGACCTCCGTGGGACCAGCCCCAGTGGCCATTACTTCCTCCCTCTCTCCTTAAGAGCAACAGGGCTTATTCTTGGTTTTCTTTTTGTGTGGCCTTTGGGCCCTGCTGTGTCATCTGGGAATATGGTGTGCTTGTGGGGAGAAGGCCAGGGAGACATCTGGAGACTTCAGGAGGCATTTTTACACTTTCAGTACCATTTTGTAGAACCATTGGCCCCTGGATTGGAGATGGGCAGAGCCAAATGCCTGGGACTCTGTCTCGGCCCTCCCGGCCTCTCCTGCACCCCCTCCCTGTCTCTTCGCACTTCCTTTTCTCTGCAGTGATGCTCTGAATGGCCCTTGGCTCCCCAGCCTGGGGTGGGGGTGGGGGGAACGAGCCCTCCCAACAGCCATGCCCGAAGTGGTGGTGATTCTCTTGCTGTTTGCAGAGCGGTCAAAGCCAGGCCCCTCCTGGGCTGGAAGGGACATTGCCAGAGTTTTCTTCCCGTCGGGGGCTGTCTTTGCTGCCCATGTTTCCCAAATAAACTCTTCCACTCTACCAGACTGCTGTGGTTTGCAATAAGCTGTTCTTGATTACAGATTCTATGGTTTATCAGCCAGAACCCAGGATGTTCGTCTGAACCCAATGCTTCACCTGCAGCCATAGAGTGCTCTACAGATATTTGCAGTTATGCAGTATAGGCAGGAAAAGTCCTTGTACGAGGTACATATTGGACCAGCTCTGTTACATGTGATCTTTTTTTTTTTTTGGTTTTTGGGCCACACCCAGTGATGCTCAGGGGTTACTCCTGGCAGGCACGGGGGGCCATATGGGAGCCGGGGGATCGAACCGTGGTCCGTCCTAGGCAAGGCAGCAGGCACCTTACCTCCTGCGCCACCTCCCGGCTCCCAACATGTGATCTTTTTGTTTTGTGTTGTGTTGTTTTGTTTTTGGGTCACACCCAGAAGTGCTTAGGGGTTACTCCAGGCTCTGTGCTCAGAAATCACTCCTGGTAGGTTCAGGAGAACATATGGGATGCATGGATTCCAACTGGGGTCTGACCTGTGTTGGCCATGTGCAAGGCAAATGCCTTACTACTGTTCTATCACTAGGCCCCACGTGTGATCTTTTGAAGTGTCTGCTGCCACACAAGTTAACCAGGACCCCGGGTGGGGTTCAGTTGTTTGTTGTGGGGCCATACCTAGCTGTGCTCAGGGGTTACTCCTGACTGCTTTCAAAAATCACTCTTGGCAGGCTCGGGGGACCATTTGGGATGCTGGGAGTTGAATCGGGGTCCGTCCTAGTTCGCTGTGTGCAAGGCAAATGCCCTACCACTATGTTATCTCTCCAGCCCCAAATTCAAGGGATTTTTTTTTTTTTTTTTAGTTTTCTGTTTTGGGGCCATACCCAGCAGTATGCATATGGACCTTTTGTGGTGCTGGAGATCGAACCTGGATTAGCTATATGCAAGGTATGCACCTTCCCTGTTTTCCTAGCTCTGGCCCCCTAAAGTTCAATAATTTCTAGGACCAAATACATAATACTGGGTTATGGTGCTCATTTTGCCCAAGGTCAGCCTCAGTCCCCTCCACAGCACCACATACAGTCTTCCAACTCTACTAGTAGCAACTCCTCAGCACAGCCAAATGTGGCCAAAAATGAGGATAATAAATAATTTTAAAGTGTAATGAAATTCAAGTTGTGACTGATCTGGTTTTCTGCAGTCATTTGAATAGATGTTTTAAATTTATTTTTGAAGAGGTGGTATGTCAGGTAGGACACTTGCACTCAGCCAAAAGGGTTTGATATCTAGCACCATATATGGTACCCAACTCCCACTAAGAGTCATCTCATCAGTGACATAGCCGGATGTGACCCAAATTCAGTACAAAAACCCAGACCAGTGCTTAACAATGCAACTAAAAGGGGTATTCCCAGGAAACACAGTGGGCTGGCTTACAACCAAACTTGGGGAAATGGCTCAACTCTCACCCACATACCTTGAATGCATGTACTCTGGGTTCAATCCCTGGCATTCCCCCTTTACCAAAAGTAAAAACAGCTAATTTCAGGGGCTCAGGAGATAGCATGGAGGTAAGGTGTTTGCCTTTCATGCAAAAGGTCATCGGTTCGAATCCCGGTGCCCCATATGGTCCCCTGTGTCTGCCAGGAACAATTTCTGAACATGGAGCCAGGAGTAACCCCTGAGCGCTGCCGGGTGTGACCCAAAAACAAAACAAAAAAAAACCCAGCTAATTTCTAGTGGCAGAGGGCCTGATAAGTAAGAACAAGAATGTAAGAAGGACATAAGGCTCTTAAGAGTGTTTTTATTTTATTTATTTTTAAAAAAATCTTTCCAGGAGCTACGAAAACTACCCAAAAGCCTGGGGCATATGCTTTACATGCCAGAGTCCTGATTTCATTCCTGAAACCTCAGTGTGAAAAAGATCCCTGCTGCACTGAAAAGTGGATCCTTGGCTGGAATGAGAAATTGCTCTGCAGTATAAAGTCAGTCCTAAATCTTACCCAGGCTTTGCAGTCTGTTGCTTAGGAAATAATTTCAGGAGGAGACTAATAGTATTCAGTTTGAAATTCTGTATCATCAGAGCAATGCAAGGTACTTGGTGCTTGTGGCCTGAAAAAATGGGATGGACTGCAGGCAGATGATCTGTACCCTAGACTACTGACTGATGATCAAATAACAAACTTAATGTGCAGCTTCAAGGCTTTATATCCATGGTCTACGTGACCAGGCCCACATAGCTAGATCTACAGAAGTTATGAGGAAAGGGACCAAAGCCATAGCACCTCGGGTAGGGCATTTGCCTTGCATGCAGCTGACTTGGGTTCAATCCCTGGCATCCCATATGGTCCCTCAAGCCTGTCAAGAATGATTTCTGAGCACAAAGCCAGGAGTTACTCCTGAGCATTACCTGGTGTGGCTCCCAAACCAAAGAAACCAAAAAATGAAACAGAAGAAACATGAGGGCAGTAGAAGAGCAGGAACAAAGATACATGTCCTGCAGAAGACAAAAGGCAGATAGGGATGCCTGTGGGAGGGAATAGCCAGATACCAAGGTCTGCAAAGTTTAGAATATGGTGGTGACTTCAGAGGCAGTCTGGTCCAATGCACAAGCTGTGCCCAACTTACCTCCGTAATGCTGTTTCAAGGCCTTTGCCCTAGTCCTGGAGCATTCTGAATAGGCAGCTGTCCTGTCATACATCTACATATATACATACATACATGTCTTCGAAGGTCTGTTCACACGTGGACTCCAGAAAGAGAACAATAAGCTTTATTTAGAGATTACGAGGAAGGAAAGAATGTCTTTAAGGGAACATAGGCTTCTCCATTGGGGAGAGACAAAGAGTCCTCCTCTCTGGACTGTGGGCTACCCCCAGAATGAGGAAGCCCCTTTTGCCTCTGCTTTTGTTTTCTCCCAAACTGCCCTCCTGCGACTTGTTTATGGGCATGAATGCTTTCTCCTGGCTATGTGCTCAGTGGTCACTCCTGGTAGGCTCGGGGCTCACAGGGTCTCCCCAGCACAGGCAGGAATATACTTAAGCATCCCTAGGAGTGGCTCTCAAGTATTCTTGTAATACTTGAGGGAGTTGAAACTTGACACATTGTTTTCTTTTCTATCCCCCAGCCACATTGGGGAATGCTGGGGATCACTTGGTGGAACTTGGGGGTGGGGATACTTTTTTTTTTTTTTTTTTGGTTTTTGGGCCACACCCAGTGATGCTCAGGGGTTACTCCTGGCTATGCGCTCAGAAGTCTCTCCTGGCTTGGGGGACCATATGGGAAACCGAGGGATCGAACTGCGGTCCATCCTAGGCAAGCGCATGTAAGGCAGGCACCTTACCTCCAGCGCCACTGCCTGGCCCCTGGGGGTGGGGAGACTCTTAAGGGATACCGAAGATCGAACTTGGGTCGCTACATGCAAAGCCCCTCTGTACCACTTTAAAGGTACACCCGCCCCAAACTAAATTGATGCCTAAACTAGAATGATGAAAGTAAATAAAGTCACTACCCCCAAAAATGAAGACAAACTTGATCCCATAATTAGACTGCAATTTATTTTGTATTTATTTGTATTTATTATTTATTCAATACATTAAATTAAGTAAATAATTTATTATGCATTAAGCAAAAAATAATTTTTTTTTTTTTTTGGTTTTTGGGTCACACCCGGCAGTGCTCAGGGGTTATTCCTGGCTCCATGCTCAGAAATTGCTCCTGGCAGGCACGGGGGACCATATGGGGCACCGGGATTCGAACCGATGACCTTTTGCATGAAAGGCAAACGCCTTACCTCCATGCTATCTCCCGGGCCCCAAAAATAATTTCTTTTTTAAATATGACTTGTTTGTTATATTATTATTTAGTATTAATTTTTATTTTGAGCCACACCTGGTGATGCTCAAGGGTTTACTCCTGAGTTCTGAAATCACTCCTGGCTTGGGGTGACCATATAGGACACCGGGGGTGGGGGGGCGGGAATCGAACTTGCGACTCGCGGGGCAAGGCACCCAGACGCCTAACCACTTGCGCCACCATTCCAGCCCCTGGAGTGCAATTGACAGGAGGGAAAGCTCATAGCCCCGGAGGAAAGAGCAGTACGCAGGCGCAGAGCCAAGCCCCGCCTACCTGCGCTGACGTACGTTGTCCTCCGCGTCCGGGAGCGCGCATGCATACGCTCGGGTGGTGCGCGCACGGACGTACGCATGCCGCTTCCGAGACCCAGCAGGGGGGCGCGCACGCACAGACGCCACCAGCTCGGGCGCGCGCGCGCAATACGTCATTCGCCCGGGGGCGCGCGCGCACGCTGCGTGCCCAGCAGGGCGAGGAAAATGGCGGCTCCGGCCCCAAGGCGGGCGCTGTGTTCCATCAACTCCCGCGAGCCGGCCCAGGTCATCTTCTGCAACCGCAGCCCGCGCGTCGTGCGCCCCCTGTGGCTCAACTTCGAGGGCGAACCGCTGCCGTACCCCACGCTGCCCCCCGGCACGGGCCGCCGCATCCACAGCTTCCGAGGTACCCTGCCCCGCCCCCACCCAGCTCCCCTCTCGCATCCTTGCAAAGGGTTTGCACGGCCGGATCTGGGTCCGAGTGCCCGGGGGATTCCCGTGCATCCTCCCCTGACCCTCTTAAGCCAGTTGCATGCATTGCAAAGCAAGTCCCGGTCACCCTGCACCAGTGCATGCAAGGGGGATGCTGACCAGGATAGTGGGGGTTCAGGCTGGGCACCCCCAAAAGGGATCTATCTCCCAGCTTGCACCCCAAGCCTCCCAAAAGGACTCCCAGGACCTGGAAAGATGCTGGAACCCCAAGAAAGAATGGGGGGTGCTGCTGAAAGTTGCTCCCCTACCCCCTTTTATGAGGGGGAGGGAATTTAGGGTGTTTAGTTTGGGGACTACACCCCATCATGCTCAGGGCTTATTTTTGACTCTGCATTCAAGAATGAACTCCTGGCTAGCTCTGGGGGGAGGACACCTTATCTTTGGTTTGATTTGGTTTGGTTTGGGGACTACACCCCATAGTGATCAGGGCTTATCCTTGACTCCACACTGAAGAATTACTCTTGGCTAGCTGGGCCAAGGGACCTTATCTTTGGTTTGCCTTGTGGATGACACCCATCATGCTCAGGGCTTGTTCTTGACTCTGCACTCAACAATTGACTCCTAACTAGCTCTGGGGGAGGGACCTTATTGGGTTCCATCCCTGATCAGACACTAATAAGGCAAATGCCCTCCCCACTGTACTTGATATTTGCTCTTCTGGCCCCTAGGGAAGGGGGAGGAAAGTTGGGCTCCATGGGTTGCCAAGGGAGAGGGTGCCCAGGGGCTATTCCTTTTTTTTTTTTTGCTTGAGGATCTCACCAAGCTGGAGATTGAACTGAGGTCTGCCATGGTCTAAGGCCAGGAGGTTATCTATTGCCTGTATTATCACTGGGATCTTAGGAAGATTGGTTTATTTTTCTAGGTTTTTTGTTTTCAAGCCGAGAAATGACTGCCATGTGACTTTCCTGCGGAGTTGCCTGGTTGTAAAGGAAAGTTTAGGAGTCCAGGGGCTGAGAACCACAGCCATTGGTATTGGTGGGGTGGGGCTATGTGACCTTGGACAATCTTGACTATGTAGCAGACAAACCTAGAGTTGGCAGTCCATCCCCCTGCCTGTGGGGGATGGCCCCATTGAAATTTTTCTTGTTCTTGCAGAAAGTCTGGTTTCTCAGTGTCACTGTGGACTTGCCTGTGGATCTCAGGCTCCCTCTGCTCCGTGTTCCCACAGCAGGGAGGCAACAGAGAGGCGTGAGAACTACCCTCTGCTCATTTGCCTGGACTGAGGAGTCTTTTTTGTTTGTTTGCTTGTTTGTTTTGTTGTTGGTTTTCGGGCCATACCTGGTGATGATCAGGGGTTACTCCTGGCTATGCACTCAGAAATTGCTCCTGGCTCAGGGGACCATATGGGACTCCAGGGATTGAACCCAGGTTTGTCTTGGATCAGCCGTGTGTGCAAAGCAACGCCCTACCGCTATGCTATTGCTCTTGCCCACTTGCAATGGCTCTGGGCACTGATGGATGTAGACAGGCACACAAAGTCTTTGGGTAGCATATCAACAGCACAGGTCATGGTTTCCTGATGGGGGGAGGAGGAAAATAAGAGAGGCCACTCAATGCTATGCTTGCCTTCCAGGTCACCTTTGGCTCTTCAGAGATGCGGGCACGTATGATGGGCTGCTGGTGAACCAGACAGAGCTTTTCATGCCTTCTCTCAATGCAGATGGTCAGCCCATCTTTGCCAACATCACACTGCCAGGTACTGATGCTCTGTCTTATAGGACTCCAAGAAGTAGAGGAACAGGCCGGCTTCTAATGATCAGATGACTTCACAGCCCTACCCAATACTTGAAGAGTTTCTATCTCTGGATCACATTTGTGTGTCCTGTAAGATCTTTGTGCGTGTCAGCGGGGCAGAAGGAAGGACGATGTTGTAAAATGACAAATGTAGTTGGTTTCTCTGGCCTTCTCACTGATTCACACCCCTGGCTTCTTAGAAGAGCAAGTTGGGCCCAATGGGCTGTCCTTGTAGTGATGGCATCAGTTTTGGTTTCCTGGTGTGTCAGGGATTGAACCCGTGCTCGAAGGTAGGCAGAGCATTTTGCTCTATCTCTCAGTCGCACCCCCTGCCCTAATGTTTTGTTTTTAGTTATTTGTTCCAGTGACGCTCACAGTGTCAACTGGGGGTTAAAAAAAAATCACCAAGGGGGTTGGATCAGTAGTACAGCAGGTAGGGTATTTGCCTTGAACATTACTGACCCAGGATCGATCCCTAGCATCCCATATGTTCCCCTGAGCCTATCCGGAGTAATTCTTTTTTTAATTTTTTTATTTATTTTTTTATTATTTTTATTTATTTATTTATTTTCTTATTATTTTTTTATTTTTTAAATTTTTTTATATCCGGAGTAATTCTGAGCACTGAGCCAGGAGTAACTTCTGAGCACTGTTGAGTGTGGCCCAAAATGGATAGGGTACTTGTACTTGGCTTGCATGCGACCAACCTGGGTTCCATCCAGCATCCCATATGGTTCCCTGAGCACTGTCAGGAGTCACGCCCATGCATTCCTTGGTGTGTTCCCAAAACAAAGCCCCCAAATCTCTGCATTGAAGGAGCCAGAGAGATAGCACAGCGGTACGGCATTTGCCTTGCATGCAGCTGATTCAAACAGAAGGTGGTTCAAATCCCGGCATCCCATATAGTCCCCCAAGCCTGCCAGGAGCAACTCTTGAGCACTACCAGGTGTGACTCAAACCACTCCCCCCCCCAAATGTCTATTGAATATTGGGCTGTTGGATCATAGTTTAGGATAGGTAGGGACTCGGGTGATTTTGTCAGGTTGGACACCAAACTGATGTTCTTTTGGGACTTTTAGGGATGGTGGGAAGTTTGGTGGGTTTTTGCATCACACCTGCAGTGCTTGGGGGACCATCAAAGCACATGCTTCAGCTCTAGTTGTGGGGAGTGTTCTCTGAGGGTCCCCTTTCTGCCCCCACAGTGTACACCCTCAAAGAGCGCTGCCTCCAGGTGGTCCGAAGTCTGGTCAAGCCCGAACATTACAGAAGCCTGGACATCGTGCGGTCCCTCTATGAAGACCTGGAAGACCACCCGAATGTGAGGAAGGATCTGGAGCGACTCACTCAGGAGCACCTCAATAGCCAGAGGGAGGAAGAAGAGGAGCCACCCGATGGCCACTGAAACTGGGCTAGGCCTGTGCTAGGAACTTGGTTGTCCTGAGCCACGAGGGCTCCTGCTTGGAGCGAAAACTCCTCCTGTGCTACAAAGGGCGATAATCAACCAGAAAGGCCCTGGGACATTTTAGGGCTGGGGGTCCGCCAAACAGTACTGCCATGCATGCTTGAGACCTAGGATGTGTCACTAACTTGGTGGAAAAAATATAATGTGAATTGAGGCCTGTCCTATACGTTTATCAAGGGAATATAGTTACAGTTTTGCTTCCTTCTAAGTCAGCATTGCATTCCATGAGAATGACAGCCAAGCTCTGTGTCCTGAGCAGTGGCCAGGCTAGACAATGCGTCTGCCCTCTCCCTTCGTCTCACCCCTGGAGAGACAGGCAGACCCACTTACTCCTCATGCATTCATCTGAGCCAGCTAGGAAACCGGTAGAAGCCTTTGGAACTTTTGCCTCCCTTTTTTGGGGTGCAGGGGTGTATCGAAAACATCTGTTTTAAAGGGAATCCTTTTTATAAAAAACACTTTTTGTAATTTTTCTAAAGCCCATGTCTTTCTTTGTTGTGTTATACTTTTCTGGCAACTGGATGGTCTTTCCTGAAGCATCTCCAGAACTGAGGTGGCTCTTCCTCAGTTACAGATTTTGCCATTTTGTTGTCTTGTTTTATTTTGGGGCTACACCCAGCGGCGCTCGGTTACTCCTGGCTCTATGCTCAGAAATCAATCCTGGCAAGCTCATGGGACCATGAGAGATGCCGGGGAATGAACCCGGGTCAGCTGCATGTAAGCAACAGTCCTACTTGCTGTCCTATCACTCTGGCCCCTGTTGTTTCGTTTTGTAAATCTGGGACATTTTTGTTTGATGATGCCTTGGGCCTAAATCCATGAGCTCTAGGAGCCAGAAAGAGAGAGAGAGAGATATAGGGTACTGGCCTTGCACACATTGGTTTTATCCCTTCAGGAGTGACCCCTGAGCAGAGCCAAGATAAGCCTAAGCACTGCAGTGTATGGCATAATGTTCATCCCTTCCAAAAATAAAGTTTAAGTTCATGAGCTTCAATTCTACCATGCTTTTTTTTTTTCTTTTTATAACTAATTTGGTTTTTCTTAGGATTAAAAAAACCCTCTCAGCTGGAGTGATAGCACAGTAGTAGGGCATTTGCCTTGCACGTGGCTGATCCAGGATGGACCTGGGTTTGATCCCCAGTGTCCCATATGGTCCCCGAGCCAGGAGCAATTTCTGAGTGCATAGCCAGGAGCATCACCGAGTGTGGCCCACAAACAAAACTCTCCTTTTGTAATAACTAATCGTTTAAACAAAATCTCCCTTGAGATTTTGAAAAAAGAGAGTACAGTGGATAGTGCATTTGCCTTGTGTGTGTCCAACCCGGACTCAATCTTTGGTCTTCCAAATACCACTAGAAGTAAGTACTGAGCTCAGATGGGTATGCCCAAAAACAAAAAAAAAGTCTTCCCGGTACAGAAAATGTTAGAAAATACATTAAAGTGAAAGCAAGAAGATTTCTATAGATCTACTGCTGAAACACAGCATTAATTTACCTTTGAACTCTTCACCTTCCTTTGACAGTTTCTTGATTGTTTTTACAGAGTCCAGATCATACTGTATATAGTTTTGTATTCTACTTTCTCATTAAAGTTTATAAGAAATATTTTTACATGGTATTATAAGCTTTCCATAGACTTTAGCACATTCCTTTCCTGGATACCTAGGGGCTATTTCGAGGCTGCTTTACTTCCTGATCTTGGCACCTTTTGTTTTTGAAGTGTGTCCTGGCATGTTGGATCCTCTGACACCCCTTTGTTATGGGCTTTTGTGGAAATGCCAAATCTGGGAGCAGCAGGTCTCCGAGGATCCTGCTGTCGGCCCCCAGAGGTTCCATTGCAGCTTTCACTGTGCTTTTCAACCAACCTGTGACTTGGTAAAGTTCTCTCTTCCCTTGTTGAAATGCAGTTTCTGGGCCAGTGTTACTTTATGCGATCCATCAGGAGGCAATGTTGATGTCACTTGAAAATTTAAGAATATATATTAAAAGTATCATTCCTAAAAGACTGTCACGTTTTCTTTTTTATTTTTATTATTATTAGTTTTGGGGGTCACACCTGGTGGCACTCAGGTGGCTCTGCATTCAGAAATCACTCCTGGCAGGCTTGGGAGGGCCATATGGGATGCTGGGAATCGAACCAGGTTCCCTTCTGGGTTGGCTGCATGCAAGGCAAACACCCTGCCGCTGTGCTATGGCTCCGGCCCCTACTGTCATGTTTTCTATTTTTAATTAACAAGAAAATATAAAACATCAATATATAGTGCCAAGGAAAGGAACCAGGTCGTTTGTCAGATGTATCTCTAACCTCTTTCAGAAGCCAACAAAAGACTTGGCACTTTGTGGAAAAGCCTTATTTGTTGCAGGCTTGCAGTTTCAGGATGCAGTAAAGGAGCAATGAACTTTGTAGTTTTTTCTCTTTATCATCATGGAGCTGGGGAGATACACACAGTGGCTAGGGCATTTTCCTTGCACAAGTCCCATAAACAAACAAAAAATTCTTTTACTCTTATATTTTTCTCTTGTAAAAACAGTATCATTTGGGGCCCTAGAGAAAGCACAGTGGTAGAGCGTTTGCCTTGGATGCAGCCGACCCAGAATGGACCGAGGTTCGACCCCTGGCATCCCATAGTATCTCCCGTGCCTGCCAGGAATAATTTCTGAGCGCCACTGGGTGCAGAAAAAAAAGTTGTTTAAAAAATTATGGGACCAGAGAGATAGCATGGAGGTAAGGTGTTTGCCTTTCATGCAGAAGGTTGGTGGTTCGAATCCCGGCATCCCACATGGTCCCCCGAGCATGCCAGGAGCGGTTTCTGAGCGTAGAGCCAGGAGTAACCCCTGATCGCTGGCCAGTGTGACCCAAAAACCAAAAAAAAAAAAAAAAAAAAAAAAAATAGCTGGGGCTAGAGTGATAGCACAATAGGTAGTATAGCACAAGGCTGACATACATGCATACATGTATGTAAGCAAGCCAGGAGCCTGCCAGGAGTAATTTCTGAGAACAGAGCCAGGAGTAACTCCTAAGCACTATCTAGTATAGCAAAAAAGGGTGGGGGCTGAGTAGATAGTACAGGCATGAGCATTTGTGTTGTACATGGTCAGCCTGGGTTCGAGTCCTAGCATCACGAATATGGC